>JAPFBE010000225.1:0-83972 GCA_034336665.1 Luscinia megarhynchos | reverse complement strand
GAGGAAGTTATGTATTGCTCCAAAATCTCCCAAAAATTTCTCCAAATCCCAAAATTCCCAAAAATTCCCCAGCCCCAAATCCCCCAAAATTCCCAAAAAATCTCCCACCAAAATCGCCAAGAAATTCCCAAAAACCCCAAAATTCCCACAACCAAAATTAAAAATTCCCAAAAATCTCCCATTAAATCCCCAAAATCCCCAAAATTCCAAAAATTCTCCTCAAACCCTGAAAATTCCCCAATACCCCAAAATTCCCCAAAATCTCCCAAAAATTCCCCATCAATAAATCCCCAAAAATTCCCCAAAATTCCCCTCCCACTAAAAACTCCTCCCAAAATTTCCTTCAATAAACCCAAAATTCCCCCACTACCCCAAAAATCTCTCAAATCCCTGAAAATTCTCCAAAATTCCCAAAATTCCCCAAAATTCCCAAAATCACTCCAAACCAGTAACCCCCAAAATCTCCAACCCCAAAAATCCCCAAAATTCCCAAAATTTGTAATCTTCCCAAAATTCCCCACACATCCCATTCCCCAAAATTTCTCCCAAACTCTTCCAAAATCCCTCAGTACCATCTCCCAAAATCGCCACAAAAATTCCCCCAAAATTCCTGAAAATTCTCCCTGCTAAATCCCAAAATCTCTCAGTAACTCTCTAATCTTCAAAATCCAAATCCCAAAAATTTCGCAGTGTACCTAAAATCGAGAGAGGCTTCCCCCACAAATCCCTATTCCTCGCAAAATTCTTAAATTCCCCAAAATCAGCCTGTGTACTTTCCTGACAACACAAAGTACAAAATTTCCAAATTTCCTGCTAATTCCCACAAAGTGCAGTGCACACACAAAAATTCCCTCAGTACCCCAAATCTCTGAGTCTCAAAAATTCTGAAAAGTCCCCAGCTTGTACCTCAGAAAATCCCAGGCCCTCAGAGCAAAATCTCCCTTAGGGCTCCCTCAGGGCTATACCCTCAAAATCTCAAATCTCCGCACTCCTCGACAACTCAAAACTCAAAAATCCCAGTACAAATCTCCCGATTTGGACACATTTGGGGACATTTGTGACTCATCTGACATTTGGGGACACATTTGGGGACATTTGGGACATTTGCCACTACCGGGATTGTCTGTGGCCTAGAGATCTATGTCATGACAATCAGATACCGCTTTGTCCCTCACAGGTGTCTCACAGGTCCCCACAGCGTCGCACAGGTCTCAAGCACACCATGGGAGGACACCCGGAGAGTGGGGACACCTCAGGGCTGTGACTGAACTGCATCAGACATCTGTGGCCTTTGGGACTTTCCTAGATCTTTAGACTTTTGGGACTTGACATCTGGACATCTTGATCTCTTTAGACTTTTGGGGATCTTTGGGGATCTTTGGGGGATCTTGTGACTCTCAGTATCACTGCATTGCATCACTGCATTGCATCTGCATCACTCGTGACTCGGATCTGTGACCTTTGATCTCGACTCTTGGGGACCTAGCATCACTCGGGGATCACTCGATCACTGCATCACTAGCATCATTGCATCACTCTGCATCATGTGACTCCGGTGTCACTGGAATGACTCCGTGACTTTTGGGGACTTTGGACCTGGGACTCTGTATCATTGCGATCATTCTTTGCGATCACTGGAATGATCTAGATCTCTTTAGACCTGGGGATCTGCGTGACACTTGGGACATCTGGGGATCACTGGATCATCGGACATTAGTGACACCCTGTCCCGTCGTCTTCAACACGTCTAGGTCCCTCAAAATCAAATGTCTCCAGTCGTCCCTCACTGCACCTCACGTCCCTCACCATCAACGTCCCTCAATGTCTCTCCCAGTGACCTCAATGTCCTTCCACGTGCCTCAACATCTCAATGTCCTCAGGGTCATCAAACTTCAAATGTCCCTCTATCAGACCTTTCTCAATCGTCCTCATCAATGTCTCAACTCTCACATGTCCCTCTCAGTCGTCCCTGACAACTTTCATCAGCCTCACGTCCCATCCACCAACTCCAATGTCTCAAATGTCCCTCAGTCTCACGCCTCAATGTCCTCTTCTGTCCTCAATGTGTCATCAGACCTCAGTAGCCTCCACTGTCTGACTCCCGTCCCCACCCCAGGACGCCCTGTCGCCTTAACTCTTGACGCTGGGGAGGTGGCAGCCACCATGGGAGGCCATTGACAACTGACCCAGCGATGGTGGCAGACCCTGCTGCCACTGAGGACACCGTGACAGGGACACTGACACTGGGGACACCGAACACTGCATCACCACTGGGGACACTGGGACCAACACATGCATCGCATCACTGCACACTGCATCACTGATCACTGAGCACACTGCATCACTGTGACTGCATCACTGCATCACTGTGACACTACTGACTGCATCACTGCATACTGCATCACTGCATCACTGCATCACTGCAGATCAATGTGCACTGCACACTGCATCACTGTGACACAGACTGTGACAGTGACCGCATCACTGCATCACTGCATCACTGCATCACACCGCATCACTGCATCGACTTGACTGCATCGACTGGGGACACTCGCATCAACTGCTACCAGACCGTGACTCCACCGCATCACTGACACCGTGACTGTGAATGAAAATACTGCATTGCATCAACTGCACCAACAGCATCATAACTGCGATCAAACAGCATCACCGCGACTGCATCACCGCATCACTGCATCACCGTATCACGCATCAATTTCGTAGCACTTCGTGACACTCCCACTGCACCAACAATCACTGTGACGGTATCAACTGCAGCATCTAGTATCATCGTGACTCTGCACCGGGGATCAGCATCAATCGCATCATCGCATCGCGTGACACCGTGTATCTGGGCTGCATCGCATCAACCGCATCAGACACTGCGATCAACCGCATCAATCAGACTGTGACAACTGCATCAACTGCATCACCGTGACTGCGACCGACTGCATCACCGTACGACCGCATCAGACCGTGAATCACCTGACATCAACTGCATCGACTGCACCGCATCACCAAAGCACTGCGCACCGCATCAATCGATGATCACCGCATTATCACCGCACCGCACCGACTGCATCAATTCGTATCAATCGCGACACCGTGACTGCATCACCTGCATCAATCGCATCAGTGGCATCACTCGCAGCATTTGAGGATCACCGTAGGCTGCATCATCGTGATCGAAAGATCACTGCATCTGACACTGCATCGCGGACCAATCGCGACATCGTATCGTCAGATCGCATCATCAGACATCGTATCGCGGATCATCAGACATCTGTGACCGGCCATCTTATCGAGTGGACACCTGGGTATCAGACGTATCATCTGCATCGCATCGTGAGGACATTTGGTGACATCAATGGGGGATCTGGGGACATTTCACCCTGTCCCATCCCCTGTCCCCCTCCCCCTCTCCAGGTCCCGCCACCCTCCTGTCCCCAGGCAACAGGGGACAGGCGGTGACGTCACTGCTGCGCTCGCTGCCGCCCTGGGCGGGGACAGCGAGGGGACACGAGGCGACAGCGCCACCCGCGGGTGGCCCCGGGCCGGGGCCGAGGGGACACAGGGGACCTTGGGGACACCGCAGGGACGCGGCCGGGTGTGGCACCGGGGGGAGGGACGGGGACGCGTCCCCAAAGTGCCACTCGCGCCTGTCCCGGGACAGGGGACGTGTCCCCAAGAGGAGGGGACAGGTCACCAAGGACAGGGGACAATGGGGACAGGTCCCCAAGGGATGGGGACACGTCCCCGAATGCCACCCGCGCCTGTCCCGGGACAGGGGACGTGTCCCCAAGAGGAGGGGACAGGTCACCAAGGGATGGGGACAATGGGGACACGTCCCCAAATGTCACTCCTGGATCTCCTGAGACAGGGGACAGCAGGGACAGGTCACCAAGGACAGGGGACAATGGGGACAGGTCCCCAAGGACAAGGGACACGTCCCCAGATGCCACACGCCTGTCCCTGGACGGGGACGTCTCCTGCACCAGCGCCTGTCCCGGGACAGGCGACAATCGGGACACGTCCCCAAATGTCACTCCTGGATCTCCTGAGACAGGGGACAGCGGGGACAGGTCACCAGGACAGGGGACAACTCGGACAGGTCCCGCAGGACAGGACACGTCCCCAGATGCCACCGCCTGTCCGGGACAGGGGACACCGCGCCCCAAAATGAGGGACACGTCCCCAGGACAGGACCGTCCCCGTACACTCTCACCTGTCCCGACGAGGCGACAATGACACGCCCCCAAAATGAGGGACAGGGTCACCAAGGACTTAGGGGACAGGTCCCCAGGAGGAAGGGACGTGTCCCCAAGAGGGAGGACACTGCGTCCCCAAGGACAGCGACAATCGGGACACGTCCCCCAAATGCCCACTAGCCCTGTCCCGGGGACAGGGACAGGTCCCCAAGAGAGGGACCGTCCCCAAGTGCCACTCCGCCTGTCGGGACAGGGGACACGTCCCAAAATGAGGGACAGGTCACCAAGGGATGGCGACAACGGGACAGGTCCCCAGTGCCACTCCCGAGCCTGTCCGGGACAGGCGACACCAGGACTCATCCCCAAGGACAGGGCGACTGATCTGGACGCGTCCCCCAAATGCCACCCCGGCTACAGGACAAGTCGCCACCAGGAGGACACCGTCCCCAAGGCCACCAGCTAGGGGACATCGAGTCGCTGACATTTCCAGCGACAGCTGGACAGCCGCCAGCCGCACGAGGGGAGGCGTGCCTTGGGGACATTTGGGGACATTTGGGGAGATTTTGGGGACATTTTAGGTGACCTTGGGGACATTTTGGGGACATTTTGGGACATTTTGGGACATTTTGGGGTGGCCTTGTGGACATTTGGGGACATTTTGGGGACATTTGGGGTGACCTTGAGACATTTTGGGGGTGATTTTGGGACATTTTGGGGACATTTGGGGACATTTTAGGACATTTTGGGGTGACCTTGGGGACATTTTGGGGACATTTTAGTGACCCTGGGGACATTTTGGGGACATTTTAGGGGACACTTTAGGGGTGACCATGAGGGAGATTTTGGGGGTGATTTTGGGGACATTTTGGGGGAGACAGCTAGGGACATTTCTTGGGTGGCCTTGGGGACATTTTAGGGACATTTTGGGGACATTTTGGGGTGACCCTTGGGGAGATTTTGGGAACATTTTGGGGACATTTGGGAGACCTTGGGGACATTTTGGGGTGGCCTTGGGGACATTTTAAAGGACATCTTTGGGGACATTTTGGGGACATTTGGGGACATTTTGGGGACATTTGGGTGACCTTGGGACATTTGGGGACATTTTAGGGGACATTCGAGGTGGCTTTAGACATTTTGGGGTGACCTTGGGGACATTTTAGGGACATTTTGGGATATTTGGGAAATTTAGGGGGTGACCTTAGGGGACATTTTGGAAACATTTTTGGGGTGACCTTGGGGACATTTTTGGGGGTGGCCTTTGGGACATTCCCTAGTGACATTTTGGGGAAATTTAGGGGAGTGACCTTGGGGACATTTTGGAAACATTTTGGGGGTGACCTTGGGGACATCTTAGGGGGTGACCTTGGGGACATTTTTGAGGGATATTTTGGGGATATTTTGGGGACATTTTGGGGACATTTTGGGACATTTTAGGGGTGACTTTGGGGACATTTTAGGAACATTTTGGGGTGACCTTGGGGACATTTTGGGGACATTTCGGGTGACCTTGGGGATATTTTGGGGACATTTTGGGGACATTTTGGGAACATTTTGGGAACATTTTGGGGAACATTTTGGGAATATTTTGGGGACATTTTAGGAACATTTTGGGGTGACCTTGGGGACATTTTGGGGACATTTCGGGGGTGACCTTGGGGATATTTTGGGGATATTTTGGGGACATTTTGGGGACATTTGGGGGTGACCTTGGGGACATTTGGGGACATTTTGGGGCCAGCCCTGTCCCTCCCTCCCGCGGAGTTGGGGACACTCGGAGGCAGCTGTAGTGTCGCCCGATGTCGCCGTGTCACCATCGCGATATCGCGGTGTCACCAGAGGTGTCGCTGTGTCGCGATATCGCCGTGTCACCATCGCGATACCGCCGTGTCGCCAGAGGTGTCGCTGTGTCGCGATATCGCCGTGTCGCCAGAGGTGTCGCTGTCGCCGTGTCTCTGTCGCGATATCGCGGTGTCGCTGTCGCGGTGTCACCATCGCGATGTCGCCGTGTCTCTGTCGCGATATCGCCGTGTCGCCATCGCGATGTCGCCGTGTCGCCGTCGCGGTGTCACCATCGCGATATCGCGGTGTCGCCAGAGGTGTCGCTGTGTCGCGATATCGCCGTGTCGCCGTCGCGATGTCGCGGTGTCACCAGAGGTGTCGCTGTCGCGGTGTCGCCGTCGCGGTGTCTCTGTCGCGATATCGCTGTCCCCAGTCCCGATGTCCCCGGTCCCGATGTCCCCGGTCCCGATGTCCCCTCCCTGTCCCCGTGTCCCCAATAAAGGTGAAGCAGCATCGGCCCCGTCCCGCCCCTTGGGGAGATTTGGGGAAATTTTGGGAGATTTTGGGATATTTTGGGGATATTTTGGGGAGATTTTGGGGCATTTTGAGACATTATGGAGAGATTTTGGGATATTTTGGGATATTTTGGGGACATTTTGGGATATTTTGGGATATTTTGGGGATATTTTGGGGATATTTTGGGATATTTTGGGATATTTTGGGGACATTTTGGGATATTTTTTGATATTTTGGGATATTTTGGGGACATTTTGGGGAGATTTTGGGATATTTTGGGGACATTTTAGGGACTTTTTGGGATATTTTGGTGCCATTTTGGGGACATTTTGGGGACATTTTGGGACATTTTTAGGACATTTTGGGGCATTTTGAGACATTTTGGAGAGATTTTGGGATATTTTGGGATATTTTGGGATATTTTTGGGACATTTTGGGACATTTTTTAGGACATTTTGGGATATTTTTGGGACATTTTGGGACATTTTGGGACATTTTGGGACATTATGGGATATTTTGGGATAGTTTTGGGATATTTTGGGACATTTTGGGATATTTTGGGACATTATGGGATATTTTGGGATAGTTTTGGGATATTTTGGGATATTTTGGGATATTTTGGGGATATTTTGGGACATTTGGAGACATATTGGGGAGATTTTGGGATATTTTGGGACATTTTGGGACTTTTTGGGACATTTTTGGGACTTTTGGGACATTTTGGGATATTTTGGGATATTTTTTGGACATTTTGGGATATTTTGGGGACATTTTGGGGAGATTTTGGGATATTTTGGGATATTTTGGGGACATTTTGGGACATTTTTAGGACATTTTGGGGAATTTTGAGACATTTTTGGAGAGATTTTGGGATATTTTGGGACATTTTGGGATATTTTGGGACATTTTGGGGAGATTTTGGGATATTTTGGGATATTTTAGGGACATTTTGGGATATTTAGGGGACATTTTGGGGACATAGGGACATTTTGGGCGGCTCCTTGGGGAATTCCAGCTCGATGATGACGTCATCGCCAGGGTCGTTGCCATGGTGACCGAGCGGGGACACAGAAATCGACCAAAATCTCCGGGAAAGAAAACCGAAAAACGGCTCAAAATGGGCGCGAAATCACTAAAACACCCGCAAAAACGCCTGAAAAATTGCAAAAACAACCAAAAATCAGAATAATCACCCAAAACACTCCAAAAATCCCAAAAATCAACCATCACCCGAAAAACTCAAATCCCGAGAAAAATCACCCAAAAATCACCCGAAACATCACCGAAAACCAAAAATCACTCGAAAATACCAAAAATCCCCAAGAAAAATGCACCAAAACGCAAAAAATACCGAAAATCACCCAAAAAAATGCGAAAAGCCCCAAAATCCTGAGCGATTACACTCGAAAAGTGCCAAAAATCACCCGAAAACCCGAAAAATGCCAAAAACCCAAAATCATCGAAAATACAAAAATCCCTAAAGAAAAATACCCAAAACGCAAAAAATACCCGAAAATCACCCAAAAAAATGCCGGAAAAACTTAAAATCCCGCGAAATCACCCGAAAATTACCATCACCGAAACACGCAAAAATCATCGAAAAACCCAAAAATCGTTCGAAAATGCAATCCCCGAAAGAAAAATGCCCCAAAACGCAAAAAGCGCAAAACACCCAAAAATGCCGGAAAAAGCCCAAAAACCACAGCGAATTACGCTGAAAATTACCCAAAAATCACCCGAAAAACCTTAAAACCCGGCAAATTCACAATAATCCCTGTTTTGGCATTTTTTGGGATATTTTGGACATTTTTGGATATTTTTAGGATGATTTTGGGACATTTTGGGAGATTTTGGATCATTTTTGATTCATTTTTTACATTTTTGGGACATTTTGGGCTCTTTTTTTGCATTTTTGGGGCATTTTTGGGTTAATTTTGCATTTTGGGACATTTTGGGCAATTTTCGGGTTCATTTTTGCATTTTTGGGTCATTTTTGGGCAATTTTTGGGTCATTTTTTTGCATTTTTGGGACATTTTGGGCAATTTTTGGATCATTTTTGGATCATTTTTGGGTCCATTCTTTTGCACTTTTGGGTCATTTTTGGGACATTTTGGGATCTTTTTTTGCATTTTTGGGACATTTTTTTCATTTTTGGGGCATTTTTGGGTTCATTTTTTTGCATTTTTGGGACATTTCGGGCAATTTTTGGATCATTTTTGGGTTCATTTTTTTTGCACTTTTGGGTCATTTTTGGGTCCTTTTTTTGCACTTTTGGGTCATTTTTGGGACATTTTGGGATCTTTTTTTGCATTTTTGGGATCATTTTTTTCATTTTTGGGGCATTTTTGGGTTCATTTTTTTGCATTTTTGGGTTCATTTTTGGGACATTTTGGGGTCATTTTTTGCATTTTCGGTCATTTTTGGGACATTTTGGATCATTTTTTGCATTTTTGCGTCATTTTTGGGCTCATTTTTTGCATTTTTTGGGCATTTTTGGGTTAATTTTTGCACTTTTTAGGTCATTTTGGGACATTTCAGGGCAATTTTGGATCATTTTGGGATCATTTTTGCATTTTGGGACATTTTGAGCAATTTTGGGTTCATTTTTTTGCATTTTGGGTCATTTTGGGCAATTTTGGGTCATTTTTTGCATTTTGGGACATTTAAGGCAATTTTTGGATCATTTTGGATCATTTTAGGTCCATTCTTTTGCACTTTTAGGTCATTTTTAGGACATTTTAGGATCTTTTGCATTTTGGGATCATTTTTTCTCATTTTGGGGCATTTTGGGGTTCATTTTTTGCATTTTATGGGTTCATTTTGGGACATTTTTGGGCAATTTTGGGTCCATTTTTTCAGCATTTTTGGGTCATTTTTTGGGACATTTCGAGACGATTTTGGATCATTTTTGGGATCATTTTTTGCACTTTTGGGTCATTTTTGGGTCCTTTTGCACTTTGGGTCATTTTGGACATTTTTGGGATCTTTTTGCATTTTTGGGACATTTTTTCATTTTTGGGGCATTTTGGGTTCATTTTTTGCATTTTTGGGACATTTTGGGCATTTTGGGATCTTTCTTTGCATTTTTGGGGCATTTTTGGGACATTTCGGGCAATTTTTGGATCATTTTTGGGATCATTTTTTTGCACTCTTTGGGTCATTCTTGGGTCCTTTTTGCACTTTGGGTCATTTTTGGGACATTTGGGATCTTTTTGCATTTTTGGGACATTTTTTTCATTTTGGGGCATTTTGGGTTCATTTTTCTTTTGCATTTTTTGGGACATTTTGGGCATTTTGGGATCTTTCTTTGCATTTTGGGGCATTTTGGGACATTTCGGACAATTTTGGATCATTTTTGGGATCATTTTTTGCACTTTTGGGTCATTTTTGGGTCATTTTTTTGCACTTTTGGGTCAATTTTGGGACATTTTGGGATCTTTTTGCATTTTGGGACATTTTTTCATTTTTGGGACATTTTGGGATCTTTTTGCATTTTGGGACATTTTTTCATTTTGGGGCATTTTGGGTTCATTCTTTTTGCATTTTGGGTCCTTTTTTTGTATTTTTTGGGTCCATTTTTTGCATTTTGGGTCATTTTTTGGTCATTTTTTGCACTTTTGGGTCATTTTTGGGACATTTTGGGATCTTTTTTGCATTTTGGGACATTTTGGGATCTTTTTGCATTTTTGGGACATTTTGGGCAATTCTTGGATCATTTTGGGTTCATTTTTTGCATTTTGGGACATTTTTTGGGTCATTTTTGGGTCATTCGGGCCCTCCCCCCCCTCTGTCCTTGACCCCTCCCCGCCCCTCCCCTCCCCCTCCCCCGTCATTTCCCCGGACAGCGCCGGGGGGAGGGGCGGGTTAACCCCCGCTGGACACTCTCGGACACTCGGACATTGGGACAAACGGACACTCGGACATTGGGACAAACGGACACTTTCGGACACTACGGACACTCCGGACACTCGGACAAACGGACAAAGCGGACACTCGGACATTGGGACACTCGGACATTGGGACACTCGGACACTTTCGGACAAACGGACACTTTCGGACAAACGGACATTGGGACAGTCGGACAAACGGACACTCGGACACCTCGGACACTCGGACATTGGGACACTCGGACACTTTCGGACACTCGGACACACGGACACTCGGACATTGGGACAAAGGACACTCTCGGACACTCGGACACACGTGGACACTCGGACATTGGGACAAAGGACACTCGGACACTCGACACTCGGACATTGGGACACTCTCGGACACTCGGACATTGGGACACTTTTCGGACACTTTCGGACAAAGCGGACACTCGGACATTGGGACAGCCGGACAAACGGACACTCGGACACTCGGACAAACGGACACTCGGACAAACGGACACTCGGACACTCGGACACTCGGACACACGGACACTCGGACACTCGGACAAACGGACACTCGGACACTCGGACATGGCCGGAGCTCTCCTGGCGCTGCTGCTGCTGCTGAACCCGGCTGGGTCAGTGAGAGACCCCGAACAAAAATTTCCCAAATTTCCCAAAATTTCCCCCAAATTTCCCCAAATTTCCCAAATTTACCTAATTCCCCAAAATCCCGAAATTCCCAAAATTTCCCAAAATTTCCACAAAATTCTCGAGATTCTCGAAATTTCCTGTAAACTCCCCAAATCCTCTACTTTCCCCAAAACTCGAATTCTAAAATTCTCGAATTTCCCCAAAATCCCCCAAATTTCCCCTAAAATTTATTCTAATTTCTAAAATCGAGTCTCGCATTTCTTAAAATTTCTCATCCACGATTTCCCACAGAATCTCTAAAATCTCTAAAATTTTCCCAGGCTTCTCCTAAATTTCCCTAAAATCGAAATCTAAATCTCAAAATTTACTCCCTAAATCCCCCAAAATCTTCCCTAAAATCCCTGAAATCGACTTTCCAAGCTACTCTAAATGTCTCTAACTCCAGATTTCAATCCTCTCAATTTCTAATCCTAAATCCCCTAAAATCCCCCAAAATTTCTTCCAAAATCTCCCTGGATCTCTCTCTAAAAATCCCTAAAGTTCCCCCAAAATCCCCCAGTTCTTATCTAGATCTCCCAAAGTCTCTTAAATCTCCAAAATCGCCAGGCCTCCCCAAAAATCCCCTCTAAAATCTCAAAATTTCCCTAAAAATCCCTGTAATTTCCCTAAAAATCCCCAAAATCCCTAGTGTTTCTCCCCAAAATCCCTAAAATTTACCCTAAACGTCTGCAAGTCTCCCTGAGTCCCTCAATATTCCTCAAAAATCCCCAAAAATCCCCTGCAGATCCCCTAAATTCCCCCTAAATCTCTGAATCCCCCTGGAATCATCCCCAAAAATCCCTCGAAATCCCCCATAAGTTCCCCCAAAATCCCCGAAGTCCCACCAGGGTCTCTCCTAAATTCCCAAAATCCTCCCAAAACCTTCCAAAATCTCCCAAATTTCTCCCCAAAAATCCCCAAAATTCTCCTAATTCCCCAAAATCCCCAAAGATCTTCCAAAGATCTCCCGAATTTTCCCTCAAAATCCCTCAAGATCGCTGTACTTCTTCAAATCCCCAGATCTCCAAATCGAAATCAGCCCCAATCCCCAAATCCCCAAAAATCCCCCAAATTACCCCAAATCCCCCGAAATTCCCCCAAATCCTCTAAAATCGCTAGTACTTCCCTCAAATCCCCCAAATCTCCCCGAAATCCCCGAAATCAGCCCCAAATCCCTTAAATCCCCCAAAATCTCCCCAATTTCACCCAAAATCCCGAAATTCCCCCAAATCCCCCCAAAATCGCTTAAAATTTCCCCAAATCCCCTCAAATCTCCCGAAATCCCCCGAAATCAGCCCCAAATCCCCAAGTCCCCAAAATCTCCCCAAATTTCACCCAAAAATCCCGAAATTTCCCCAAATCCCCCAAAATCGTTGAAATTTCCCCAAAATCCCCCCGAAATTCCCCAAATCCCCAAAAAATCCCCAAAATTTCCCCCAAAATCCCTCAAAATCTCCCCAAAATTTCCCCCAAAATCCCCCAAAATTTCCCCAAAATCTCCCAAAAATCTCCCCAAAATCCCCAAAATCCCTCAAATCCCCCCAAAATCACCCAAAATCCCCAAATCTCCCCAAAATTCCCCAATCCCCCCAAAATCCCCTCACTAACCCCTCCCCCTCCCCCCACAGGCCTCCCCACCACCCCTCCCCCCCACGCCCCCTCCCCCCCGGCTGCGACCCCGCCCTATGCCGATTTTGGGGGCCGGGCGGGAGCTGGTGGGGAGGGCGGCGCTGCTGTACTGCTGCTCCCCCGGCAGCGCCCCTCCCCCACCTCGGTGCGGCGCTGCGGCCCCGACGGGAGCTGGGACCCCCCTGCCCGGGGGGGCGCGCGGACCCCGCTGCCAAGGTGCGGATTTTGGGGGTCCTGGGGGATTTGGGGGTCCTTGATTGGTTTTGGGGGAAAATTTAGGGGGATTTTAGGGGATTTAGGAGATTTTTGGGGAGATTTTTAAGGGATTTAGGGGATTTTGGGGGTCCTAGGGGATTTTGGGGGAAATAGGGATTTTAAGAGGTCCTGAGAGGGGATTTTTGGGGGATTTTAGGGGATTTTAGGGATTTTAGGGGATTTTTGGGGGTCCTGAGGGGATTTTTGGGGGATTTTAGGGGAATTTTAGGGGGCTCCTAGAGGGGATTTTGGGGAAAATTCTTGAGGGGATTTTGGGGGCTTTCGAGGGTCTAAGGGAGAGATTTTGGGGGGTCCTGCGGGGGATTATGGGAGGAAATCTTTTGGGGAATTTAGGGAAAATTTAGGGGGTCCTGAGCTGGTTTTGGCATTTTTTGGGGCTCACCCCAAATATTTTTAACCCTTTCCCAGCCGTGTTTTTTGGGGGATTTTTGGGGAATTTTTTGGGATTTTAAGGGATTTTGGGGGGATTTTTTGGGAATTTTTTGGGGGATTTTTTTAGGGATTTTGAGAGGATTTTTGGGGGATTTTTGGGGGATTTTTTGGGGGATTTTTGGGGATATTTTTAGGAAATATTTTTGGGATTTTTTGAGGATTATTTTTGGGAATTTTTTGAGGATTATTTTGGGAATTTTTTGGGAATTTTTTGAGGTTTTTGGGGATTTTTTGGGGGATTTTTTTGGGATTTTTTGGGATTTTTTGGGGGAATTTTTTGGGGGAATTTTTGGGGGAATTTTTTGGGAATGTTTTTGGGATTTTTTGGAGTTTTTTGAATTTATTTTTTCTTTTTTTTTGAGGTGACCCCAATTTTTTAACCCTTTCTTACCCGTGTTCTACCCGCGGGGGGGCGGATCCTGACGGGGTTTTTGGGGGAATTTTGGGATTTTTTGGGGGAATTTTGGAATTTTTGGGGGGATTTTTTTGGGTAATCCTAATTTTTTAACCCTTTCCTAGCCGTGTTCTGCCCCTCCCTTCTGGAGTTCGAGCACGGCTGGTTCTTCCCGCGGGGGGGGCGGATCCTGGTGAAATTTTGGGGACATTTTTGGAATTTTTTAGGAATTTTTGGGGAGTTTTTTGGGGATTTTTTCGGGATTTTTTAGGTAATTTTTGGAGATTTTTTGGGTATTTTGGGGGGATTTTTTGGAGATTTTTTTTGAGATTTTTGGGGGATTTTTTTGGGAATTTTTTAGGAATTTTTGGGGAATTTTTTGGGGATTTTTGGGAGATTTTTTGGAGATTTTTTTTGAGATTTTTGGGGGATTTTTTTGGGATTTTTTTGGGGAGATTTTTTGGGGATTTTTTTGGGATATTTTTAGGGAATATTTTTGGGATTTTTTGAGGATTATTTTGGGAATTTTTTGAGGATTATTTTGGGAATTTTTTGGGAATTTTTGGGATTTTTTGGGGGATTTTTTGGGAATTTTTTTTTGAGATTTTTTGGGGGGGATTTTTTGGGAATTTTTGGGGAATTTTTTGGGATTTTTGGGGGGTTTTTTGGGTTTTTTTTTGGATAATCCAAATATTTTTAACCCTTCCCAGCCGTGTTCTGCCCCGTCAGGGGGCGGATCCTGACGGGGTTTTTTGGGAGGATTTTTGGGATTTTTTGGGAAAATTTTACGATTTTTTTTTCGGATTTTTTTGGGGTAACCCCAAATATTTTTAACCCTTTCCCAGCCGTGTTTTTTTGGGGATTTTTTTGGGAATTTTTTGGGATTTTTAAGGGATTTTGGGAGATTTTTTGGGAATTTTTTTGAGGTTTTTTGGGGGATTTTTGGGAATTTTTTGGGGAATTTTTTGGGATTTTTGGGGGAATTTTTTTGGGAAGTTTTTGGGAATGTTTTTGGGATTTTTTGGAGTTTTTTGGAATTTATTTTTCTTTTTTTTTGAGGTGACCCCAATATTTTTTAACCCTTTCTTACCCGTGTTCTACCCATGGGGGGGAAGGCGGATCCTGACGGGGGTTTTTGGGGGAATTTTGGGATTTTTTGGGGGAATTTTGGAATTTTTTGGGGGGATTTTTTTGGGTAATCCTAATTTTTTAACCCTTTCCTAGCCGTGTTCTGCCCCTCCCTTCTGGAGTTCGAGCACGGCTGGTTCTTCCCCGGGGGGCGGATCCTGGTGAAATTTTGGGGATTTTTTGGGGAATTTTTGGGAATTTTTTGGGATTTTTAAGGGATTTTTGGGGGATTTTTTGGGGATTTTTTGGGGATTTTTTTGGGATATTTTTAGGGAATATTTTTGGGATTTTTTGAGGATTATTTTGGGAATTTTTTTGAGGATTATTTTGGGAATTTTTTGGGAATTTTTGGGATTTTTGGGGGATTTTTGGGAATTTTTTCTTTTTTGGAGATTTTTGGGGGGATTTTTTGGGGGATTTTTTGGGGGAATTTTTTTGGGATTTTTGGGGGGTTTTTTTCGGATTTTTTTTGGGTCACCCCAAACATTTTTAACCCTTTCCCAGCCGTGTTCTGCTCCCTCGGGGGGCCGGATCCTGACGGGTTTTGGGGAGATTTTTGGGATTTTTTGGGGGAATTTTGTGATTTTTTGGGAAAATTTAGCGATTTTTTTTGGACTTTTTGGGTCACCCCAAACATTTTTAACCCTTTCCTAGCTGTGTTCTGCCCCGCTACGCTGGAGTTCGAGCACGGCTGGTTCTTCCCAAGTGGGGGGGGCTGAGGATCCTGGTGAAATTTTGGGGACTTTTTTGGAATTTTTAGGAATTTTTTGGGGAATTTTTTGGGGATTTTTTGGGGGAATTTTTTTAGGGATTTTGGGAGGATTTTTTGGGGGATTTTTGGGGATTTTTCTGGGATATTTTTAGGGAATATTTTTGGGATTTTTGAGGATTATTTTGGGAATTTTTTTGGGATATTTTTAGGGAAATTTTTGGGATTTTTTGGGGAAAATTTTGGGATATTTTTTAGGGAATGCTTTTGGGATTTTTTGAGGATTTTTTGGGGAATTTTTTGGGATTTTTGGGGGGGTTTTTTTTCGGATTTTTTTGGGTCACCCCAAATATTTTTAACCCTTTCCCAGCCGTGTTCTGCCCTCTCGGGGAGCGGATCCTGACGGGGTTTTTGGGGAGATTTTTGGGATTTTTTGGGGGGAATTTTGTGATTTTTTGGGAAAATTTAGCGATTTTTTTTTCGGATTTTTTTCGGGTCACCCCAAATATTTTTAACCCTTTTTTAGCCGTGTTCTGCCCCGCGCCGCTGGAGTTCGAGCACGGCTGGTTCTTCCCGCGGGGGGGGCGGATACTGGTGAAATTTTGGGGACTTTTTTTGGGAATTTTTTGGGAATTTTTTAGGAATTTTTGGGGAATTTTTTGGGGATTTTTGGGAGATTTTTTTGGGGAATTTTTTGGGGAATTTTTTAGGAATTTTTGGGGAATTTTTTGGGGATTTTTTGGGGATTTTTTAAGGGATTTTGGGAGGATTTTTTGGGGATTTTTTGGGGGGGATTTTTTGGGGATTTTTTTGGGATATTTTTAGGGAATATTTTTGGGATTTTTTGAGGATTATTTTGGGAGATTTTTTTGGGAATTTTTTGGGGATTTTTTGGGGATTTTTTTAGGAATTTTTGGGGCTCACCCCAATATTTTTTAACCCTTTCCCAGCCGTGTTCTGCCCCCTGGAGGGGGGCTGATCCTGACGGGGTTTTTGGGAAAATTTTGGGATTTTTTTTCCGGGTTTTTTCTGAGGATAATCCTAATTTTTTAACCCTTTCCTAGCCGTGTTCTGCCCCGCGCCGCGGGAGTTCGAGCACGGCTGGTTCTTCCCGCGGGGGGGGCGGATCCTGGGGAAATTTTGGGGACTTTTTTTGGGAATTTTTTGGGAATTTTTTGGGATTTTTAAGGGATTTTTGGGAGATTTTTTTGGGGAATTTTTTGGGGAATTTTTTAGGAATTTTTGGAGAATTTTTTGGGGATTTTTTGGGGATTTTTTTAGGGATTTTTTGGGGATTTTTTGGGGATTTTTCTGGGATATTTTTAGGGAATATTTTTGGGATTTTTTGAGGATTATTTTGGGAATTTTTTTGGGATATTTTTAGGGAAATTTTTGGGATTTTTTGGGGAAAATTTTGGGATATTTTTAGGGAATGCTTTTGGGATTTTTTGAGGATTTTTTGGGGAATTTTTTAGGGATTTTTTGGGGATTTTTTTGAGATTTTTTCCGGGTTTTTTTCTGGGGTCATCCAAATATTTTTAACCCTTTCCCAGCCGTGTTCTACCCGCGTGGGGGGCGGATCCTGACGGGGTTTTTGGGGGGATTTTTTGGATTTTTTGGGGGGAATTTTGGAATTTTTTTTCGGGTTTTTTCTGGGGGTAATCCTAATTTTTTAACCCTTTCCCAGCCGTGTTCTGCCCCCTGGGGGGGGCTGATCCTGACGGGGTTTTTGGGAAAATTTTGGGATTTTTTTTCCGGGTTTTTTCTGAGGATAATCCTAATTTTTTAACCCTTTCCTAGCCGTGTTCTGCCCCGCGCCGCGGGAGTTCGAGCACGGCTGGTTCTTCCCGCGGGGGGGGCGGATCCTGGTGAAATTTTGGGGACTTTTTTTGGAATTTTTTAGGAATTTTTGGGGGAATTTTTTGGGGATTTTTTGGGGAATTTTTTAGGGATTTTGGGAGGATTTTTTGGGGATTTTTTGGGGGATTTTTTAAGGGATTTTGGGAGGATTTTTGGGGATTTTTTGGGGGGGATTTTTTGGGGATTTTTTTGGGATATTTTTAGGGAATATTTTTGGGAGTTTTTGAGGATTTTTTTGGGAGATTTTTTTGGGAATTTTTTGGGGATTTTTTGGGGATTTTTTTAGGAATTTTTGGGGCTCACCCCAATATTTTTTAACCCTTTCCTAGCCGTGTTCTGCCCCCTCGGGGGGCGGATCCTGACGGGATTTTGGGGGGGAATTTTGGGGATTTTTTTGGAGAATTTTTTTTATGTTTTGGAGATTTTTTTTCGGGTTTTTTCTGGGATAATCCTAATTTTTTAACCCTTTTTAGCCGTGTTCTGCCCCGCGCCGCTGGAGTTCGAGCACGGCTGGTTCTTCCCGCGGGGGGGGCGGCACCCCCCGGGCTCGGTGCTGCGCTACGGCTGCTCGGGGGGCTTCAGCCTCAGGGGCGCCCCCGGGCGGCGCTGCGGGAACGGGGGGCGCTGGGAGGGGCCCGACCCCGTCTGCGACGATGGATGTGAGAGAATCTGGGGGATTTTGGGGATTTTGGGGGTCCTGGGGGGATTTGGGGGCGCTGGAGGGGCCCGACCCCGTCTGCGATGATGGATGTGAGAGAATTCGGGGGATTTTGGGGATTTTGGGGGGTTTGGGGGAGAATAGGGGGGGATTTGGGGGATTTTGGGGATTTTTGGGGGGATTTGGGGGCGCTGGGAGGGGCCCGACCCCGTCTGCGACGATGGATGTGAGAGAATTGGGGGATTTTGGGGGGTCCTGGGGGGATTTGAGGGGGATTTTTGGGGGGGTTTGGGGAAGAATTGGGGGGATTTTGGGGATCTTGGAATTTTTGGGGGGGTTTGGGGGGGGATTTGGGGAGATTTTGGGGGGATTTGGGAGTTTTTGGGGATTTTTGGGGGGGATTTGGGGGCGCTGGGAGGGGTCTGACCCCGTCTGGCATGACGATGGATGTGAGAAAATTCGGGGGATTTTTTGGGGATTTTGGGGGGTCCTGGGGGGATTTGGGGGCGCTGGAGGGGTCTGACCCCGTCTCGCGACGATGGATGTGAGAGAATTGGGGGGGATTTTGGGGGATTTTGGGGGATTTTGGGGAGAATAGGGGGATTTGGGGGGATTTTGGGGGGTCCTGGGGGGATTTTGGGGGGATTTTGGGGGTCCTGGGGGGATTTGGGGGGATTTTGGGGGATTTGTGGGATTTTGGTGGGGATTTGGGGGAATTTTGGGGGGTCCTGGGGGGTTTGGGGGTGCTGGGAGGGGTCTGACCCCGTCTGCGACGATGGATGTGAGAAAATTGGGGGATTTTGGGGATTTTGGGGGGGGGGTCCTGGGGGGATTTGGGGGCGCTGGGAGGGGCCCGACCCCGTCTGCATGACGATGGATGTGAGAAAATTTGGGGATTTTGGGGGGTTTTTGGGGGATTTTGGGGAGAATAGGGGGATTTGGGGGGGATTTTGGGGGGTCCTGGGGGATTTGGGGGGATTTTGGATGATTTGGGGGGATTGAGGGGATTTGGGGGGTCCTGGGGGGTTTGAGGGGGATTTTTGGGGGGTTGGGAAGAATTGGGGGGATTTGGGGGAATTTTGGGGGTCCTGGGGGCGTTTGGGGTGGGTTTTGGGGGATTTGTGGGATTTTGGTGGGGGGTATGGGGGAATTTTGGGGGGTCCTGGGGGGATTTGGGGCGCTGGGAGGGGTCTGACCCTCGCCTGCATGACGCATGGATGTGAGAGAATTGGGGGGATTTTGGGGAATTTTGGGGGATTTTGGGGGAGAATAGGGGGATTTGGGGGGATTTTGGGGGGTCCTGGGGGGTTTGGGGAGGATTTTGGGGGATTTGGGGGGATTTGAGGGAATTTTAGGGGGTCCTGGGGGATTTTGGGGGAGAATTGGGGAATTTTGGGGGATTTTGGGGGATTATATGGATTTTTGGGGGTATTGGGGTGGATTTGGGAGGGGTTGGGGGGATTTGGGGAGAATTGGGGGATTTGGGGGGGTCCTGGGGGAATTTTGGGGGGATTTTGGGGGGATTTTGGGAGATTTGGGGACTTTTGGGGGGTTTGGGGGATTTTGGGCAATTTCTCCTCCATTTTCGGGCCATTTCTGCTCCATTTTTTTTGCAATTTCTGCTCCATTTTTGGGCAGTTTTTGGGTTATTTCCGCTCCATTTTTGGGCAGTTTTCGGACTATTTCTGAGCGGAATTTGGGCTGATTTTTGGGCAGTTTTCGGGCTATTTCCGCTCCATTTTCGGGCCATTTCTGAGCGGAATTCGGGCTGATTTCTGCTCCATTTTTGGGTAATTTCTGCTCCATTTTTGGGGCATATCTGAACTGAATTTAGGCTGATTTTTGGGCAGTTTTCGGGTTATTTTTGAGCGGAATTTGGGCTGATTTTTGGGCAGTTTTTTGGGTTATTTCTGCTCCATTTTCGGGTTATTTCTGCTCCATTTTTGGGCAATTTTCGGGTTATTTCTGCTCCATTTTTGGGCCATATCTGAGCTGAATTTGGGCTGATTTTTGGGCCATTTTTGGGCCATTTCTTTTCCATTTTTGGGCAGTTTTCGGGCTATTTCTGTGCTGAATTTGGGCTGATTTTTGGGCAGTTTTTGGGTTATTTCCGCTCCATTTTCGGGCTATTTCTGCCCCATTTTTTGGGCAGTTTTTGGGCTGTTTCTGCCCCATTTTCGGGCTATTTCTGAGCCGAATTTGGGCTGAATTCTTCTCAATTTTCGGGTTATTTCAGCTCCATTTTTGGGCAGTTTTTGGGTAATTTGCGCTCCATTTTCAGGCTATTTCTGCTCCATTTTCGGCCTATTTTTGAGCTGAATTTTGGCTGATTTTTGGGCAGTTTTTGGGTTATTTCTACTCCATTTTTGGGCCATTTCTGCTCCATTTTTGGGCAGTTTTCGGGCTATTTCTGTGCCGAATTTGGGCTGAATTCTCCATTTTCGGGCCATTTCTTCTCCATTTTCAGGCAGTTTTCGGGTTATTTCTGCTCCATTTTTGGGCCATTTCTGCTCCTTTTTTGGGCAGTTTTTGGGCCATTTCTGCCCCATTTTTGGGCAGTTTTCGGGCTATTTCCGCTCCATTTTCGGGCAGTTTTTAGGTTATTTCCGCCCCATTTTCAGGCTATTTCTGCTCCATTTTCGGGCAGTTTTTGGGCCATTTCTTTTCCATTTTCGGGCAGTTTTTGGGCCATTTCTTTTCCATTTTCAGGCAGTTTTCGGGCCATTTCTGCTCCATTTTTGGGCAGTTTTTGGGTTATTTCTGAGCTGAATTTGGGTTGATTTTTGGGCAGTTTTAGGGTTATTTCCGCCCCATTTTCAGGCAGTTTTCGGGCTATTTCCGCTCCATTTTTGGGCAGTTTTCGGGTTATTTCTGCTCCATTTTCAGGCAGTTTTCGGGCTATTTCCGCTCCATTTTTGGGCAGTTTTTGGGTTATTTCTGCTCTATTTTGGGCAGTTTTCGGCCATTTCTGCTCCATTTTGGGCAGTTTTCGGTTATTTCTGCTCCATTTTCGGGCCATTTCTGCTCCATTTTTGGGCAGTTTTGGGTTATTTCTGCTCCATTTTCGGGCCATTTCTGCTCTATTTTGGGCAGTTTTTGGGTTATTTCAGCTCCATTTTCGGGTTATTTCTGCTCTATTTTTGGGCAGTTTTCAGGCCATTTCTGCTCCATTTTTTGGGCAGTTTTCGGTTATTTCTGCTCCATTTTCGGGCCATTTCTGCTCCATTTTCGGGCAGTTTTCGGGCCATTTCTGCTCCATTTTTGGGCAGTTTTTGGGCCATTTCTGCTCCATTTTTGGGCAGTTTTCGGGTTATTTCTGCTCCATTTTCGGGTTATTTCTGCTCTATTTTTGGGCAGTTTTCGGGCCATTTCTGCTCCATTTTTGGGCAGTTTTCGGGTTATTTCTGCTCCATTTTCGGGCCATTTCTGCTCCATTTTTGGGCAGTTTTTGGGTTATTTCTGCTCCATTTTCGGGTTATTTCTGCTCTATTTTTTGGGCAGTTTTGGGTTATTTCCGCTCCATTTTCGGGTTATTTCTGCTCTATTTTTGGGCAGTTTTCGGGCCATTTCTGCTCCATTTTTGGGCCATTTCTGCTCCATTTTCGGGCAGTTTTTGGGTTATTTCTGAGCTGAATTTGGGTTGATTTTTGGGCAGTTTTAGGGTTATTTCGCCCCATTTTCAGGCAGTTTTCGGGCCATTTCTGCTCCATTTTTGGGCCATTTCTGCTCCATTTTCGGGCAGTTTTCGGGTTATTTCCGCCCCTTTTTCACCCCTTTCTCTCCCCCAGCCGGTGACTGCCCCGCCCCGCCGTGCCCCCCGGCGCCTCCATGGAGGGGTCCCGGGCCCGGTTCTCCGTCGAGGGGCTCGTTGGTTCCCGGTGCCGCCCGGGGCTGCAGCTCGTGGCTCGGCCGAGCGGCGCTGCCTGGAGGGGGGGGCAGTGGAGCGGCAGCGAGCCGAGCTGCAGGGGGTGGGCTGGGGGGTCTGGGGGATTTGGGGGGATTTGGGGGATTTGGGGGGTTTGAGGGGGATTTGGGGGTCCTGGGGGGATTGCGGGGGTTCTGGGGGGATTTGGGGGGTCCTGGGTGGTCCTGGGGGGTTTGGGGAGGGTTTGGGGGGGATCTGGGGGGTTTGGGGGGTCCTGGGGGGATTTGGGGTGGGTTTGGGGGAGGATCTGGGGGGGATATGGGGGTCCTGGGGAGATTTGGGGGTCCTGGGGGGATTTGAGGAGGTTTATGGGGGGATCTGGGGGATTTGGGGGGTCCTGGGGGGGGTTTGGGGGAGGATTTTGGAGGTTCTGGGGGGACTGGGGAGGAGGTTTCGGGGGTCTGGGGGGATTTGGGTGGTCCTGGGGGGTTTGGGGGCTTTGGGGGAATTTGGGCGGGATTTGGGGGTCCTGGGGGGTTTCAGTGGGCCTGAGGGGGGATTTGGGGGATTTGGGTGGATTTAGGGGGATTTTGGGGGGATCTGGGGGTTCCTGGAGGGGGCAATGGAGGCAGCGAGCCGAGCTGCAGGGGTGGGGCTGGGGGGTCTGGGGGATTTGGGGGGATTTGGGGGGGATTTGGGGGATTTGCTTTGGGGGGATTTTCAGGGGACTTTGGGGGATTGAGGATTTTGGGGGAGATTTGGGGGATCCTGGGGGGTTTTGGGGGGTTTGAGGGGCTTTGGGGGATTTTGGGGGATTTGGGTGGTCCTGGGGGACGGAGGGGGATTTGGGGGTCCGGGGGTTTGGGGGTCCTGGGTGGTCCTGGGGGGTTTGGGGGCGGTTTGGGGGATTTGGGGGATTTGGGTGGATTTAGGGGGATTTTTAGGGGATCTGGGGGGTTCCTGGAGGGGGGCAATGGAGGCAGCGAGCCGAGCTGCAGGGGGTGGGGCTGGGGGTCTGGGGGATTTGGGGGGATTTGGGGGATTTGGGGGATTTTGGGGGATTTTCAGGACTTTGGGGGATTTGAGGAGGTTTTGGGGGGTCCTGGGGGGATTTGGGGGTCCTGGGGGGCTTTGGGGAGATTTGAGGAGGATTTAGGGGGTCTGGGGGATTTGGGGGGTCCTGGGTGGGTTTTGAGGAGGTTTTGGGGGGTCTGGGGGATTTGGGGGATTTGGGGGTTTGAGGGGGGTTGTGGGAGTCCTGGGGGGTTTGGGGGGATTTGGGGGGTCCTGGGGGAATTTGGGGAGGTCCTGGGGGGGTTTGGGGGAAATTTGGGGAGATTTGGGGGTTTGGGGGGATTTGAGGAGGTTTCTGGGGGGGGTCTGGGGGATCTGGGGGTCCTGGGGGATTTTGGGGGTTCTGGGGGGGGACTGCGGGGGTTCTGGGGGATTTGGGGGGTCCCGGGTGGTCCTGGGGGGCTTTGGGAGGGTTTGGGGGATCTGGGGGGATTTGGGGGTCCTGGGGGCTTTGGGGGAGGACTTGGAGGAGGTTCTGGGGGATTTGAGGAGGTTTTGGGGTGGTCTGGGGGATTTGGGGGTCCCTGGGGGTTTGGGGGAGATTTGGAGGAGGATTTAGGGGTCTGGGGGACTTTGGGGGTCCTGGGTGGGTTTGAGGAGGTTTTGGGGGGGGTCTGGGGGATTTGGGGGATTTGGGGGCTTTGAGGGGGGCTGTGGAGTCCTGGGGGTTTGGGGGGATTTGGGGGGTCCCTGGGGGAATTTGGGAGGTCCTGGGGGGGGTTTGGGGGGCATTTGGGGGAGACTTTGGGGGGTTTGGGGGATTTGGAGGAGGTTTCTGGGGGTCTGGGGGATCTGGGGGTCCTGGGGGGATTTTGGGGGTTCTGGGGGACAGGCATTCTGGGGGATTTGGGGGTCCCGGGTGGTCCTGGGGGTTTGGGGAGTGGCCTGGGGGATCTGGGGGATTTGGGGGTCCTGGGGGGTTTCGGGGAGGACTGGAGGAGGTTCTGGGGGACGGGGGAGGTTTTGGGGGTCTGGGGGATTTGGGGGGTCCTGGGGGATTTTGGGGGCTTTGGGGGGCTTGGAGGGGGTTTGGGGGATTTGGGGGGGGGGATTTTGCCTGGGGGCTCTGGAGGGGGGCAGGGAGCGGCAGCGAGCCGAGCTGCAGGGGTGGGGCTGGGGGTCTGGGGGGGACGGGGGATGGGGACTGGGGGATGGGGGATTTTCAGGGATTTGGGGATGAGGAGGTTTGGGGGGTCCTGGGGGATTTGGGGAGACGGAGGAGGATTTAGGGGTCTGGGGGGATTTGGGGGTCCTGGGGGATGGGGGAGGACGGAGGGGTCCCGGAGGGGCTTGGGGGACTTTGGGGGTTCTGGGGGGATTTGGGGGTCCTGGGTGGGGGTCCTGGGGGCTTTTGGGGGCTCTGGAGGGGGCAGTGAGGGCAGCGAGCCGAGCTGCAGGGTGGCTGGGGGCTGGGGGGTCTGACTTTGGAGGGGGACGGGGGTCCTGGGGGATTGGGGGGTCCTGGGGGGATTGGGGGTCCTGCATGGGGGATTTGGGGAATTTGGTGGGTCCTGGGGGATCAGGAGGTTTCGGGGCCTGGGGGGCTGGAACGGGATCTGGGGGATTTGGGTGGTCCCGGGGGATTTTGGGTGGATGGGGATTTTTGGGAGGGTTTTGGGGGCTCTGGAGGGGGGCGGTGGAGCGGCAGCGAGCCGAGCTGCAGGGGTGGGCTGGGGGGGGGTCTAGTCCTGGGGAAAATTTGGGGCATTTGGGGAGATTTTGGGGGTTTGGGGGATTTGGGGGTTTGAGGGGGTTGTGGAGTCCTGGGGGGTTTGGGAGGGATTTGGGGGTCCTGGGGGAATTTGGGAGGTCCCGGGGGGTTTGGGGAAATTTGGGGAGATTTGGGGGTCCTGGGGGATTTGAGGGGTTTGAGGGGGCGTTGGGGAGTCCTGGGGGCTTTGGGGATTTGGGGACGGAGATTTGGGGGTCCCTGGAGGGGGCAGTGGACGGGCAGCAGCCGAGCTGCAGGGGTGGGGGGCTGGGGGGTCTAGTCTGGGGGCTTGGGGGTCCCTGGGTGGGGGCTGGGGGTACGGGGATTTGGGGGATTTGGGGGAGATTTGGGGGTCCTGGGGGGTTTGGGGGGATTTTGGGGGTTCTGGGGGGGGATTTGGGGGTCCTGGGGGGTTTGAGGGGTTTGAGGGGGATTTGGGGGTCCTGGGGGATTTGAGGAGGTTTATGGGGGTCTGGGGGATTTGGGGGGTCCCTGGGCGGGTATGGGGGGTTTGGGGGAATTTGGGGATGTGGGGGCGGATTTGAGGGACTTTGGGGAGATTTGGGGATCCTGGGGGGTTTTGGGGGGCTTGAGGGGGTTTGGGGGATTTTGGGGGATTTGGGGTGGTCCTGGGGGATTTGAGGGGGATTTGGGGGTCCGGGGGGATTTGGGGGAGGATTTGAGGGGTCCTGGGGGGTTTGGGGGATTTTGGGGGTTCTGGGGGGATTTGGGTGGTCCTGGGGGGTTTGGGGAGGGCTTTGGGGGGATCTGGGGGGATTTGGGGGTCCTGGGGGAGATTTGGGGGTCCTGGGGGGATTTGAGGAGGCTCTGGGGGTCTGGGGATTTGGGGGGTCTTGGGGTGGGGTATGGGGGGCTTTGGGGGGAATTTGGGGGATTTGGGGGGTCCTGGGGGATTTTGGGGGTTTGAGGGGGGTTTGAGGGGGTTTGGGGGGTCCTGGGGGATTTGGGGGGTTCTGGGGGGGAATTTTGGGGGGTCCTGGGGGGTCCTGGGGGGCTTGGGAGGGATTTTGGGGGTTCCCTGGGGGGTTTGGGGAAATTTGGGGGTCCTGGGGGGTTTGGGGAGATTTGGGGGATCCTGGGGGTATTTGGGGTGTTCTGAGGGGTTTGGGGGGTCTCGGGGGCTAGAAGTGGATTTGGGGGGGATTTTGGGGGTCCTGGGGGATTTTTGGGGTGTGTCTGGGGGTCCTGGGAGGTCCTGGGGGATTTTGGGGAGATTTGGGAGCTCCTGGTGGGGTTTTTTGGGGGAGGGTGCATCTGGAGGACCCTGGGGATTTTTGGGGGTCCAGGGCAGTTTTGGTGACCCCCTCCCCCTCCCGGTGTCGCCCCCAGACCCAAATTCCTCGACTCCCCCGAGGACGTGGCCGAGGCGTTCCTGGCGTCCCTGACCCAGACCGTGGAGGCGGCCGAGGCCAACCGGAGCCAGGGTGGGCTCGGGGGGGGGGTCTGGGGGGTCCTGGGGGGCGTTTTTGGGGGCTGGGGGGTCCTGGGGGCGTTTTTGGGGGGTCTGGGGGTCCTGGGGGCGTTTTGGGGGGCTGGGGGTCCTGGGGGGCGTTTTGGGGGGCTGGGGGGTCCTGGGGGCGTTTTGGGGGGTTTGGGGGTCCTGGGGGGCGATTTGGGGGTTTGGGGGTCCTGGGGGCGATTTTGGGGGCTGGGGGGTCCTGGGGGCGATTTAGGGGGTCTGGGGGTCCTGGGGGCGATTTTGGGGGGCTGGGGGGTCCTGGGGGGCGATTTAGGGGGGGTCTAGGGGGTCCTGGGGGCGATTTGGGGGGCTGGGGGGGGGGTCCTGAGGGGGGTCCCAAGGATGTTTGGGGGGTTGGGGGTCCTGAGGGATCTCGGGGGGTCCCGAGGGGTCCCAGGGCTCCTGAGGGGTCTGGGGGGTCCTGGGGAATTTTGGGGGGTGCTGGGGGGGGGGTCTGTGGGTCTGGGGGTCTCTCTGAATTGGGTCTGGGGTCTCACTGAATTGGGTCTGGGGTCTCTGAATTGGGTCGGGGGTCTCTGAATTGGGGTCTGGGGTCCCAGACGCCACCTCCAGCGGCGGGATCCGGCTCGAGGCCGGGGGTCCCTGAACGTGGGGGGGATCCCGGGCTCTCTGGGGTCTGGGGGTCTCTCGGGTCTCTCTGAATTGGGTCTGGGGGTCTCTCTGAATTGGGTCTGGGGTCTCAGACGCCACCTCCAAGCTGGCGGGATCCGGCTCGAGGCCGGGGGGTCCCTGAACGTGGGGGGATCCCGGTGGTCTCGGGGGTTCCCTATGGGTCTGGGGGTCTCTCTGAATTGGGGTCTGGGGGTCTCACTGAATTGGGTCTGGGGTCCCAGACGCCACCTCCAGCGGGCGGATCCGGCTCGAGGCCGGGGGTTCCCTGAACGTGGGGGATCCCGGGGGTCTCGGGGTTCCTATGGGTCTGGGGGTCTCTCAGTTGGGTCTGGGGGTCTCACTGGAATTGGGTCTGGGGGTCTCTCGGGGGTCTCAGACGCCACCTAAGCTGGCGGATCCGGCTCGAGGCCGGGGGGTCCCTGAACGTGGGGGGGATCCCGGGGCTCTCTGGGTCTGGGGGTCTCTGGAATTGGGTCTGGGGTGTCTCTGAATTGGGTCTGGGGTCTCAGACGCCACCTCCAAGCGGCGGATCCGGCTCGAGGCCGGGGGGTCCCTGAACGTGTTCCTGGTGGGATCCCGGGGTTCCCTATGGGTCTGGGGGTCTCTGAATTGGGTCTGGGGTCTCTGAATTGGGTCTGGGGTCTCTCTGAATTGGGTCTGGGGTCCCAGACGCCACCTCCAAGCTGGGCGGATCCGGCTCGAGGCCGGGGGTCCCTGAACGGGGGATCCCGGGGCTCTGTGGGTCTGGGGTCTCTCGGGTCTCTCTGAATTGGGTCTGGGGTCTCTGAATTGGGTCTGGGGTCTCTGAATTGGGTCTGGGGTCTCTGAATTGGGTCTGGGGTCCCAGACGCCACCTCCAAGCGGCGGATCCGGCTGGAGGCGGGGGATTCCCTGAACGTGTTCCTGGTTCTGACGCCTCAAGGCCTGCGGACCCGCTGATACGTGTGGCGCGGGACGCGCTCAGCGAGCTGGTGGAGAAGGTGGGAGCCCCGAAAATGGCCCAAAAACACCCCAAAAATAGCCCAAAAATAGCCCAAAAACGGCCCGAAAATAGCTCGAAAAACACCCCAAAAACGGCCCGAAAATAGCCCAAAAATAGCCCAAAAACTGACTGAAAACAGCCCAAAAAACAGCCCCGAAAATACCCAAAACACCCCAAAAACGGCCCGAAAATAGCCCAAAAATACTTCAAAAACTGCCCGAAAATAGCCCGAAAATACCCCCAAAACGGCCCGAAAATAGCCAAAAAAACTGACTGAAAATAGCCCGAAAATACCCCCAAAACGGCCCGAAAATAGCCAAAAAAACTGACTGAAAATAGCCCGAAAATACCCCCAAAACGGCCCTAAAAATACCCAAAAAACTGACTGAAAATAGCCCGAAAATAGCCCGAAAATAGCCCGAAAATGGCCCGAAAATAGCCCAAAACACGGCCCCAAAATAGCCCGAAAATACTCACAAAACGGCCCGAAAATAGCCCAAAAACTGACTGAAAATAGCCCAAAAAACACCCCAAAAACGGCCCGAAAATAGCCCCAAAATACCTCAAAAACCGGCCCCGAAATAGCCCGAAAATATCCCAAAACCTGCCCGAAAATAGCCCGAAAATAGCCCATAAACGGCCCGAAAATAGCCCGAAAATATCCCAAAAACTGCCCGAAAATAGCCCGAAAATATCCCCCAAAACTGCCCTAAAATACCCTAAAAACACTCCCAAAAACGTCCGAAAATAGCCCTAAAAACCCAAAAAATAGCCCTAAAATAGCTCAAAACTGACTGAAAATAGCCCAAAAACACCCCAAAAACGGCCCGAAATAGCCCAAAAATAGCCCAAAAATACCCAAAAACTGCCCCAAAATATCCCAAAAAACTGCCCGAAAATACCAAAACACCCCAAAAACGTCCAAAATAGCCCGAAAATAGCCCGAAAATAGTCCGAAAATGGCCCAAAAATAGCCCGAAAAACAGCCCCAAAATAGCCCAAAAATATCCCGAAAAACACCCCAAAAACGGCCCGAAAATACCCCAAAAACTGCCCGAAAATGGCCCGAAAATAGCCCAAAAACTGACTGAAAATAGCCCAAAAAACAGCCCCGAAAATACCCAAAACACCCCAAAAACGGCCCGAAAAACCCAAAAAATAGCCCAAAAACGGCCCGAAAATAGCCCAAAATACCTCAAAAACCGGCCCCAAATAGCCCAAAAAGACGCCAAAACTGCCCGGAAAATAGCTCCAAAACGGCCCGAAAATAGCCCTAAAATAGCCCAAAAACTACCCGAAAATACCCCAAAAACGACCCGAAAATAGCCCCGAAAAATAGCACAAAAGACCCCAAAACGGCCCCAAAACTGCTCTAAAACACCCCAAAAACGGCCTGAAAATAGCCCAAAAACTGCCCGAAAATACCCCGAAAAACACCGCAAAAACGGCCCGAAAATAGCCCAAAAATAGCCCAAAAACTGCCCGAAAATAGCCCAAAAATAGCCCAAAAACTGACTGAAAATAGCTCAAAAACACCCCAAAAACGGCCCGAAAATAGCCCGAAAATACCTCAAAAACTCGGCCCCGAAATAGCCCCGAAAATATCCCAAAACCTGCCCGAAAATAGCCCGAAAATAGTCTCATAAACGGCCCGAAAATAGCCGCCCGAAAATACTCTCAAAAACGGCCCGAAATAGTAGCCCGGTAATAGCCCCAAAACGGCCCGAAAATGGCCCAAAAATAGCCCGAAAAACACCCCCAAAACTGCCCGGAAAATAGCCCGAAAAATACCCCCCAAAACTGCCCGAAAATAGCCCGAAAATAGCCCAAAACCGTCCCAAAAACGGCCCAAAAATAGCCCAAAAACTGCCCGAAAATAGCCCAAAAAACACCCCAAAACCGGCCCGAAAATAGCCCAAAAATAGCCCAAAAACGGCCCGAAAAAACCAAAAATAGCCCAAAACGGCCTGAAAATAGCCCAAAAATACCCTCAAAAACCGCCCCGAAATAGCCCAAAACACCCCCAAAACTGCCCGAAAATAGCCCGAAAATACTCCCCAAAACTGCCCGAAAATAGCCCAAAAAACACCCCCCAAAACTGCCCGAAAAATAGCCCTAAAAATACCCCCAAAACTGCCCGAAAATAGCCCTAAAATAGCCCAAAACCGTCCCAAAAAACGGCCCGAAAATAGCCCGAAATAGCCCCCAAAACGACCCGAAAATTCCCAAAAACTGCCCCAAAACGCCCGAAAAATAGCCCAAAAAACGACCCCAAAACGGCCCCAAAACTGCCTAAAAACACTCCGAAAATAGACCGATACAGCTAAAACGGCCCGAAAATACCCAAAAACACCCCAAAACGTCCGAAAATAGCCCAAAAATACCTCAAAAACCGGCCTCGAAATAGCCCAAAAACACCCCCAAAACTGCCCGAAAATAGCCCGAAAATAGCCCAAAAATAGCCCAAAAACTGACTGAAAACAGCCCAAAAACAGCCCCGAAAATACCCAAAACACCCCAAAAACGGCCCGAAAATAGCCCAAAAATACTTCAAAAACTGCCCGAAAATAGCCCGAAAATACCCCCAAAACGGCCCGAAAATAGCCAAAAAAACTGACTGAAAATAGCCCGAAAACGGCCCGAAAATAGCCCGAAAACGGCCGAAAATAGCCCAAAACACGGCCCCAAAATAGCCCGAAAATACCACAAAAACGGCCCGAAAATAGCCAAAAAACTGACTGAAAATAGCCCGAAAATACCCCAAAAACGGCCCGAAAATACCCAAAATACCTCAAAAACGGCCCCGAAATAGCCCGAAAATAGCCCAAAAACTGCCCGAAAATAGCCCAAAAATAGCCCAAAACCGGCCCGAAAATAGCCCCAAAACTGTCCAAAAATCAGCCCGGAAATAACCCAAAAATAACCCAAAAATAACCCGAAAATAACATAAAAATAACCCAAAAATAACCCAAAAATAACCCAAAAATAACCCGAAAATAACCCGAAAATAACCCAAAAATAACCCGAAAATAACCCGAAAATAACCCAAAAATAACCCGAAAATAACCCAAAAATAACCCAAAAATAACCCGAAAATAACCCAAAAATAACCCAAAATAACCCAAAAATAACCCAAAAATAACCCAAAAATAACCCAAAAATAACCCGAAAATAACCCAAAAATAACCCGAAAATAACATAAAAATAACCCAAAATAACCCAAAAATAACCCAAAAATAACCCAAAAATAACCCCAAAAATAACCCTAAAAATAACCCAAAAATAACCCAAAATAACCCAAAATAACCCAAAAATAACCCGAAAAATAACATAAAAATAACCCAAAATAACCCAAAAATAACCCAAAAATAACCCAAAATAACCCAAAAATAACCCGAAAATAACATAAAAATAACCCGAAAATAACCCAAAAATAACCCGAAAATAACCCTGAAAATAACCCTAAAAATAACCCAAAATAACCCGAAAAACCCCAAAAATAACCCGAAAATAACATAAAAATAACCCGAAAAAACCCCAAAAATAACCCAAAAATAACCCAAAAATAACCCAAAATAACCCAAAAATAACCCAAAAATAACCCAAAATAACCCAAAAATAACCCGAAAACCCCCGAAACCCAGTAAAAATCCCCTTGAAATAAAAAAAAATTCTCTTTTAAACCCCCCAAAATCTCCTTTAACCCCCAAAATTCCCTTAAAATCCCAAAAAATTCCTTTAAAAATCCCAAAAAATCCCTTAAAAATCCCAAAAAATTCCCCAGTAAAATCCCAAAAAAATTCACTTAAAAACCCAAAAAATCCCATTTAAACCCCCAAAAAATCCCCTTTAAACCCCCCAAACCCCTCCTAGACCCCCAAATTTCCTCTGAGACCCCCCAAAATCTCCTTTAGACCCCCCAAAATCCCCTTAAAATCCCAAAAAATTCACTTAAAATCCCAAAAATCCCATTTAAACTCCAAAAAATCCCCTTTAAACCCCCCAAATTTCCTCCGAGACCCCCCAAATTTCCTCCGTGACCCCCCAAATTTCCTCTGAGACCCCCCAAATTTCCTCTGCGACCCCCCAAATTTCCTCTGAGACCCCCAAATCTCCTTTAGACCCCTCGAAATCCCATTTTAAATCCTCCTAAAATTCAAAAAAATCCCCAAAAAATCCCATTTAAACCCCCAAAAATCCCCTTTAAACCCCCAAACCCCCTCCGAGACCCCCCAAATTTCCTCCGTGACCCCCCAAATTTCCTCTGCGACCCCCCAAATTTCCTCTGAGACCCCCCAAAATCTCCTTTAGACCCCTCAAAATCCCATTTCAATCCCCCTATAATTCCAAAAAAATCCCAAAAATCCCATTTAAACCCCCAAAACCCCCCAAACCCCCTCCTAGACCCCCCAAATTTTCTCCGTGACCCCCAAATTTCCTCCGTGACCCCCCAAATCGCGCAGATCGCCAGCCTGGGGCGACCCCCACATGGGGTGATCACCCCTGAAATAAATCCCATTGAAACCCCCCAAAAATCCCATTTAGATTCCCCGAAATTCCAAAAAAATCCCAAAAATCCCATTTAAACCCCAAAAAATCCCATTTAAACCCCCCAAAACCCCCCAAATTTTCTCTGTGACCCCCAAAATCTCCTTTAGACCCCCAAAATTCCCCTTTAGACCCCTCAAAATCCCATTTAAATCCCCTAAAATTCCAAAAAAATCCCAAAAAAATCCCCTTTAAACCCCAAAAATCCCCTTTAAACCCCCCCAAATTTTTCTCTGAGACCCCCAAAATTTCCTCTGAGACCCCCAAAAATTTCCTTTAAACCCCTCAAAATCCCATTTACATCCCCCTAAAATTCCAAAAAAATCCCAAAAAATCCCATTTAAACCCCCCAAAACCCCCCCAAACCCCCTCCGAGACCCCCCAAATTTCTTCTGAGACCCCCCAAATTTTCTCTGAGACCCCCAAAATCTTCTTTTAGACCCCCCCAAATCTCCTTTAAACCCCCCAAAATCCCCTTTAAAATCCCAAAAAATTCACATAAAATTCCCAAAAATCCCATTTAAACCCCCAAAAAAATCCCCTTTAGACCCCCCAAAACCCCCCAAATTTTTCTCTGTGACCCCCAAAATCTCCTCTATGACCCCCCAAATCTCCTTCACACCCTCAAAATCCCATTTCAATCCCCCTAAAAATTCCAAAAAATCCCAAAAATCCCATTTAAACCCCCAAAAATCCCATTTAAACCCCCCCAAACCCCCTCCGAGACCCCCCAAATTTCCTCTGAGACCCCCCAAATTTTCTCTGAGACCCCCAAAATCTTCTTTATACCCCCAAAAATCCACTTAAAATAAAAAAAATCACTTAAAATACCCAAAAAATCGCCTAAAAATCCAGAAAAAATCCATTTAACCCCCAAAAATCCCCTTTAAACTCCCCCCAAACCACCTCCTAGACCCCCCAAATTTTCTCCGTGACCCCCAAATTTCCTCCGTGACCCCCCAAATCGCGCAGATCGCTAGCCTGGGGCGACCCCCCGCTACGGGGTGATCACCCCGAAATAAATCCCATTGAAACCCCCAAAAATCCCATTTAGATCCCCCTAAAATTCCAAAAAAATCCCAAAAAATCCCCTTTAAACCCCCCAAAACCCCCCAAATTTCTTTGGAGACCCCCAAATTTCTTCTGAGACCCCCAAAATCTACTTTAGACCCCCCAAATCTCCTTTAAACCCCCCAAAATCCCCTTAAAATCCAAAAAAATTCAATTAAAAATCCAAAAATCCCATTTAAAACCCCCAAAAAATCCCCTTTAAACCCCCCAAACCCCCTCCTAGACCCCCCAAATTTCCTCCGTGACCCCCAAATTTCCTCCGAGACCCCCCAAATTTCCTCCTGAGACCCCCAAAATCTCCTTTTTATCCCTCAAAATCCCATTTAAATCCCCCGAAAATTCCAAAAAATCCCAAAAAATCCCATTTAAACCCCAAAAAATCCCCTTTAAACTCCCCAAACCCCCTCCTGGAGACCCCCCCAAATTTCCTCCGAGACCCCCCCCAAATTTCCCTCCGTGACCCCCCCAAATTTCCTCTGAGACCCCCAAAAATCTCCTTTAGACCCCTCAAAATCCCACTTAAATCCCCCTAAATTTCCAAAAAATCCCAAAAATCCCATTTAAACCCCAAAAATCCCCTTTAAACTCCCCCAAACCACCTCCTAGACCCCCCAAATTTTCTCCCGTGACCCCCCAAATTTCCCTCTGTGACCCCCAAAAATCTTCTTTAGACCCCCCAAATCTCCTTTAAAACCCCCAAAATCCCCTTAAAATCCCAAAAAATTCACATAAAATCCCCCAAAAAATCCCTTTAAATCCCAAAAATCCCCTTTAAACTCCCCTAAACCCCCTCCTAGACCCCCCCAAATTTTCTCCGTGACCCCCCAAATTTCCCTCTGTGACCCCCCCAAATCGCGCAGATCGCCAGCCCATGATCCCCTGCCACGTAAGTGATCACCCGAAATAAATCCCATTGAAACCCCCCAAAAATCCCATTTAGATTCCCCCGAAATTCCAAAAAATCCCAAAAAATCCCATTTAAACCCCCAAAAATCCCCTTTAAACCCCCCAAACCCCCCAAATTTTCTCTGTGACCCCCAAAATCTCCTTTACACCCCCAAAAAATCCCCTTTAGACCCCCTCAAAATCCCATTTAAATCCCCCTAAAATTCAAAAAAATCCCAAAAATCCCATTTAAATCCCAAAATTTCACTTTAAACCCCAAAAAATCCCCTTTAAATCCCCCAAACCCCCCTCCTAGACCCCCCAAATTTCCTCTGTGACCCCCAAAATCTTCTTTAGACCCCCCCAAATCTCCTTTTAAACCCCCCAAAATCCCCTTAAAATCCCAAAAATTCACATAAAATCCAAAAAATCCCATTTAAACCCCCAAAACATCCCCTTTAAACCCCCAAACCCCCTCCGAGACCCCCCAAATTTCCTCTGGGACCCCCAAATTTCCCTCTGTGACCCCCAAAAATCTTCTTTTATACCCCAAAAATCCACTTAAAATAAAAAAATCACTTAAAATACCCAAAAATCGCTCTAAAAATCCAGAAAAATCCATTTAAGCCCCAAAAATCCCCTTTAAAACCCCCCAAACCCCTCAAGACCCCCCAAATTTCCTCCGTGACCCCCCAAATTTCCTCCGTGACCCCCCCCAAATTGAGCAGATCGCCAGCCTGGGGGCGACCCCTGCCACGGGGTGATCACCCGAAATAAATCCCATTGAAACCCCCCAAAAATCCCATTTAGATCCCCCGAAATTCCCTTAAAATCCCCCAAAAAATTTCCATTTAAAACCCCCAAAAATCCCATTTAAACCTCCCAAAACCCCCCAAATTTCTTCCTGAGGACCCCCCAAATTTCCTCCGAGACCCCCCAAATCTCCTTTAGACCCCCCCAAAATCCCCTTAAAATCCCAAAAAATTCCCTTTAAAATCCCAAAAATTCACTTAAAATCCCGAAAATATCGCTTTAAAATCCAGAAAAATCCATTTAAACCCCCAAAAAATCCCCTTTAAACCCCCCCAAACCCCCTCCTAGACCCCCCAAATTTCCTCCGAGACCCCCCAAATTTCCTCTGTGACCCCCTCAAATTTCCTCTGGAGACCCCCAAAATCTCCCTTTTAGACCCCAAAATTCCTTTTTAGACCCCCCAAAAATCCCATTTAAATCCCCCTAAATTTCCAAAAAATCCCAAAAATCCCATTTAAACCCCCCAAAAAATCCCCTTTAAACTCCCCCAAACCACCTCCTAGACCCCCCAAATTTTTCTCCGTGACCCCCAAATTTCCTCTGTGACCCCCAAAATCTCCTTTAGACCCCCAAAATTCCCATTTAGACCCCCTCAAATCCCATTTTAAATCCCCCCTAAAATTCCAAAAAAATCCCAAAAAAATCCATTTTAAACCCCCAAAAAATCCCCTTTTAAACCCCCCAAACCCCCCTCCTAGACCCCCCTAAATTTCCTCTGAGACCCCCCAAATTTCTCTGAGACCCCCAAAATCTCCTTTAGACCCCTCAAAATCCCATTTAAATCCCCCTAAAATTCCAAAAAATCCCCCAAAAAATCCCATTTAAACCCCCAAAAATCCCATTTAAACCTCTCCCCAAACCCCCCAAATTTCCTCTGAGACCCCCAAATCTCCTTTAGACCCCCCAAAATCTCCTTTTAAATCCCAAAATTCACTTTAAAATCCCAAAAATCACTTTAAAATCCCAAAAAATCACTTTAAATCCCCCAAAAACCACCTTAAAATCCCCAAAAATTCAATTTAAACCCCAAAAATCCCCTATTTAAACCCCCCAAACCCCTCTCCTAGACCCCCAAATTTTCTCCGTGACCCCCCCTTAAATTTCTTCTGTGACCCCTAAAATCTTTCTTTTAGACCCCAAAAATCTTTTAAACCCTCTCAAAATCCCTTAAAATCCCTAAAAATCCCATTTAAACCCCTAAAATCCCTGATGAAGCCCCTCAAACCCCCTCCTAGACGCCCTGAAATTTTCTCCGTGACCCCCCAGTTCGGCGCTGCCCCCCCAGATCGCCAGCCTGGGGGCGACCCCCGCTACGGGGTGATCACCTTCGGCTCGGGAGGCTGGCAGGCTGAGCTCTCATGGAGCCAATGAGTTTGACAGCCTGGGTGCGGGAGCAGCTGGGGGCATGAACCTGAGGGTGAGATTTGGGATTTTGGGGGTCCCGGGGGTTTTGGGGGGTCCTGGAGGGGATTTGGGGGATTTCTGGGGAGGGTTTGGGGGATTAAAGGGGATTTTGGGAGTTAAAAGGGACTTTTTGGGGATTTAGAGGGATTTTGGGGGATTTGGGGGGTCCCTGGGGGATTTTGGGGAATTTGGGGGTCCTAGAGGGTCTGACCGGGATTTTTGGGGGGTCCTGAGGGGTTTTGGGGGATTTTGGGGGATTTTGGGAGTTAAAAGGATTTTTGGGGGATTTAGAGGGATTTGGGGGGATTTAGGGGATTTTGGGGGTCCTGGAGGGATTTTGGGGGTCCTGGGGATTTGGGGGTCCTAGAGGGGTCTGACCTGGGATTTTGGGGGGATTTTGAGGATTTTGGGGAGTCCTGAGGGGATTTGGGGGATTTTGGGGGATTAGGGGTGCGGGAGCAGCTGGGGGGCATGAACCTGACGGTGAGATTTGGGGGGGGCTTAGGGGGATTTTGGGAGGATTTTGGGGATTTTGGGGGTCCTGGGGGATTTTGGGGATTTGGGGGTTAAAGGGGGATTTTGGGGAGTTAAAAAGGGATTTTTGGGGGATTTAGAGGGGATTTGGGGGTCCTGGGGGTCCCGGGTAGATTTGGGGGGTCCTGCCGGGATTTAGGGGGAATTTGGGGGGTCCTAGTGGGGTCTGGCAGGGATTTGGGAGGGTTTAGGGTGGATTTTGGGGGATTTTTGGGGGTCCCGGGGGATTTTTGGGGATTTTAGGGGGGTCCTGAGGGATTTTTGGGGGAATTTGGAGGATTTTGGGGGTTTTGGAGGGTCCTGGGGGATTTTGGGGGTCCTAGAGGGTCTGACCGGGATTTTGGGGATTTGGGGAAGTCTTGAGGGGATTTTGGGAAATTTCTGGGGGGATTTTTGGGGATTTTGGGAATTTGGGGGAAATTTGGGGGTGATTTAGGGGGATTTTGGGCGTCCTGGAGGGATTTTGGGGGTCCCTGGGGGGGATTTTGGGGGTCCCGAGGGAGATTTGGGGGATTCTCAGTCCATGGGTCTCTGTGGGATTCTTTCTCGGCTTTTAGTTTTTGGGGATTCTTCTGGGTTTTTTGTGATTTTAGGGTGTTTTCAAGTGATTTTCTGCAATTTTCGGGTGTATTTCGCTTGATTTTCGGGCTATTTTCCGGTATTTTTGGGTGATTTTCGGGTATTTTTGGGTGTTTTTTGGGGTATTTTGGGATTTCCATGTGAATTTTGGGGCTTTTTCGGATTTTTGGGTTTTTTTGGTGGTTTTTTTGGTGATTTTTGGGTGTTTTTCAAGTGATTTCTCCGCCAACTCTCAAGTGCATTTCCCTTGATTTCTCGGGCCATTTTCCCGGTATTTTGGGTGATTTTCGGGCATTTTTGGGTGTTTTTGGGGTATTTTGGGATTCCATGTGAATTTTGGGGCTTTTTCGGGAATTTTGGCTTTTGGTGGTTTTTGGTGATTTTGGGTGTTTCTAAGTGATTTTTCAGCTGAATTTTCAAGTGTATTTCACCTTTGATTTTCGGGCCATTTTCCCCGGCATTTTGGGTGATTTTCGGCTATTTTTGGATGTTTTTTGGGGTATTTTGGGATTTCCATTTGATTTTGGGGTTTTTTAGGGTTTTTTGGGGTTTTTTCGGTGTTTTTTTAGTGTTTTTTGGGTGTTTTTGGTTTGATTTTCCCCTTAATTTTCGGGTGTATTTCACTTGATTTTCGGGCTATTTTCCGGTGTTTTTGGGTGATTTTCGGGTATTTTTGGGTTTTTTTTGGGGTATCTTGGAATTGTTTTTGGATTTTTGGGATTTCCATGGGATTTTTTCGCGTTTCTTCGGGTTTTTTTGAGTTTTTTCTGGGTTTTTTTGGTGATTTTTGGGTGTTTTCAGGTGATTTTTCGCTGAATTTTCGGGTGTATTTCCCTTGATTTTCGGGCTATTTTCCGGTATTTTTGGGGTGATTTTCGGGTATTTTTGGGTGTTTTGGGATTTCCATGGGATTTTTTCAGGTTTTTTTCGGGATTTAAGGATTTTTTTAACCCTTTCCTCCCCGCAGCCCATTCCCAGCCCTCCGGGACCAACCTGGCCGGGGCTCTGTGTGTCCTATGAGATTTTTTTTATTTTTTGGGGGTTTTTTTGGGGGTTTTTTTTCAGGTTTTTTCGGTTTTTTGGGATTTTTAGGATTTTTTTAACCCTTTCCTCCCCGCAGCCCACGCCCAGGCCCCCGGGACCAACCTGGCCGGGGCTCTGTGTGTCCTATGGGATTTTTTTCGGATTTTTTTTATTTCCATGAGATTTTTTGGGGGGTTTTTGGGTTTTTTTTTTATTTTTAGGATTTTTTTAACCCTTTCCTCCCCGCAGCCCACTCCCACCCCCCGGGACCAACCTGGCCGGGGCTCAGTGTGTTCTATGGGATTTCTATGGGATTTATGGGATTTTTTTGGGGTTTTTGGGGTTTTTTCTTTTTTGGGTTTTTTGTGATTTTTAGGATTTTTTTAACCCTTTCCTCCCCGCAGCCCACTGCCAGCCCCCCGGGACCAACCTGGCCGGGGCTCTGTGTGTTCTATGGGATTTCTATGGGATTTATGGGATTTTTTTGGGGTTTTGGGGTTTTTTCTTTTTTTTGGGTTTTTGTGATTTTTAAGGATTTTTTTAACCCTTTCCTCCCCGCAGCCCACTCCCAGGCCCCCGGCACGAACCTGGCCGGGGCTCTGTGTGTTCTATGGGATTTCTATGGGATTTTTTTTATTTCCATGAGATTTTTTGGGGGGTTTTTGGGTTTTTTTTTATTTTTAGGATTTTTTTAAGCCTTTCCTCCCCGCAGCCCACTCCCAGGCCCCCGGGACCAACCTGGCCGGGGCTCTGTGTGTTCTATGGGATTTCTATGGGATTTATGGGACTTTTTTCGGGTTTTTTCGGGTTTTTTCGGGTTTTTTGGGATTTTTAGGATTTTTTTAACCCTTTCCTCCCCGCAGCCCACTGCCAGCCCCCCGGGACCAACCTGGCCGGGGCTCTGTGTGTTCTATGGGATTTCTATGGGATTTATGGGACTTTTTCGGGTTTTTTCGGGTTTTTTCGGTTTTTTGGGGATTTTAGGATTTTTTAACCCTTTCCTCCCCGCAGCCCACTGCCAGCCCCCCGGGACCAACCTGGCCGGGGCTCTGTGTGTTCTATGGGATTTTTTGGTTTTTTGGGGGTATTTCTATGGGATTTATGGGACTTTTTTGGGTTTTTTTGGGGTTTTTTTCAGGTTTTTTCGGGTTTTTTGGGGTTTTTAGGATTTTTTTAACCCTTTCCTCCCCGCAGCCCACTGCCAGCCCCCCGGGACCAACCTGGCCGGGCTCTGTGTGTTCTATGGGATTTCTATGGGATTTATGGGACTTTTTCGGTTTTTTCGGTTTTTTCGGTTTTTTGGGATTTTTAGGATTTTTTTAACCCTTTCTTCCCCGCAGCCCACGCCCAGGCCCCCGGGACCAACCTGGCCGGGGCTCTCCGCGCCGTTTACGGGCTGCTGGTGCAGCAGGAACAGGCGGAGACGCAGCGGGGGCTGCGGCCGGCGCCGGTCACCAACAGCACGCGGCACGTCATCATCCTCATGACCGACGGTGGGAGCCCCGAAAACACCCCAAAAATACCCCAAAACCACCCCGGGAGCAGCCCAAAGATACCCCCAAATCACCCCGAAAATACTCTCAGAAACATCCCCAAAATTACCCCAGGAACAGCCCAAAAACACCCTGGGAACAGCCCGAAAATGCCCCAAAAATACCCTAAAATCACCCCGAAAATACCCCAAAACCACCCCGGGAACAGCCAAAAAATACCCCCAAATCACCCCGAAAATACCCCAGAAACATCCCCAAAACTACCCCAGGAACAGCCCAAAAATATCCCGGGAACAGCCCAAGAATACCCCAAAAATACCCCAAAAATACCCCGAAAATACCCCAGAAACATTCCCAAAATTACCCCCAAACCACCCCAGGAACAGCCCAAAAATATCCCGGGAACAGCCCGAAAATGCCCCAAAAATACCCCCAAATCACCCCCTGAAAATACCCCCAGAAACATCCCCAAAAATGCCCCAGGAACAGCCCAAAAATATCCCCGAACAGCCAAAAAATTCCCCAAAAATACCCCCAAATCACCCCGAAAATACCCCGAAAATACCCCAAAACCACCCCAGGAACAGCCCAAAAATATCCCGGGAACAGCCCAAGAATACCCCAAAAATACCCCAAAATCACCCCGAAAATACCCCCAAACCACCCCAGGAACAGCCAAAAAATACCCTCAAATCACCCCGAAAATACCCCAGAAACATCCCCTAAATTACCCCAGGAACAGCCCAAAAATGCCCCAAAAATACCCCGGGATCAGCCCGAAAATACCCTCGAAAATAGCTTAAAAACACCCTAGGAACAGCCCAAAACACCCTGAAACCAGCCCAAAATTGCCCCAAAAATACCCCAAAATCAACCCGAAAATACCCCAGAATCACCCTGAAAACAGCCCAAAAATACCCCAGAAACGTCCCCAAAATTACCCCAAAATCACCCCAGGAACAGCCCAAAAATACCCTGGGAACAGCCCAAAAATGCTCCAAAAACACCCTGGGAATAGCCCGAAAATACCCCGAAAATACCCAAACCACCCTAGGAACAGCCCAAAATACCCCTGGGAACAGCCTGAAAATGCCCCCAAAAAATACCCCCAAATCACCCCGAAAATACCCTAAAAACACCCCAGGAACAGCCCAAAATCACCCCAGGAACAGCCCAAAAATACCCTGGGAACAGCCCAAAAATGCCCCAAAAATACCCCGGGATCACCCCGAAAATACCCCAGAAACATCCCCAAAATTACCCCAGGAACAGCCCAAAAATATCCCGAGAACAGCCCAAAATACCCCAAAATACCCCAAAAATACCCCCGAAAATGCCCCCAGAAACATCCCCCAAAATTACCCCCAAACCACCCCAGGAACAGCCCAAAACACCCTGGGAACGGCCCGAAAATGCCCCCTCAAAAAATACCCCCAAAAATCACCCCGAAAATAATTCCTAAAACACCCCAGGAACAGCCCAAAATCACCCCAGGAACAGCCCAAAAATACCCTGGGAACAGCCCAAAAATGCCCCAAAAATATCCCGGGATCAGCCCGAAAATACCCCCAAAACACCCCAGGAATAGCCCAAAAATACCCCAAAAATACCCCCGAATCACCCCGAAAATACCCCAAAACCACCCCAGGAACAGCCCCAAAATATCCCGGGAACAGCCAAAAATTCCCCAAAATTACCCCAAAACCACTCCCAGGAACAGCCCAAAAATAACCTGAAAATACCCCAGAAATATCCCCAAAATACCCCAAAACCAAACCAAAAATAACCCAAAAAATATCCCAAAATATCCCAAAAATATCACCCTGAAAATAGCCGAAAAATATCCCAAAATATCCCAAAAAAGCCTCAAAAATATCCCAAAATATCCCAAAAACATCCCAAAAATATCCCAAAAATATCCCAAAAGTATCACCCCGAAAATAGCTCCAAAAATATCCCAAAACATCCCCAAAAATATCCCAAAAATACCCCAAAATATCCCAAAAATATCACCCCGAAAATAGCCCAAAAATAGCCCAAACATATCCCAAAAATATCCCAAAATATCCCAAAAATATCCCAAAAATATTTCAAAGAAATCCCAAAATATCCCAAAATATCCCCAAAAAATATCCCAAAATATCCCAAAAAATATCCCAAAATATCCTCAAATCACCCTCTAAAAATCCCCAAAAATTTCTGGGACACTCCCCTAAAAACTCCCCTAAATTTTCAAATTTCCTAAATTTCAAATTTCCCCTAAATTTTCCTAAATTTTTCCAAATTCTCCCAAATTTTCCCAAATTCTCCTGAATTCTCACTTGGGACCCCCCAAAATTCTCGTGGAACCCCCAAATCCCCCCAAAATCCCCTCAAATCCCCCCCAAATTCTCCCCAAATCCCCCCCTGGGACCCCCCCAGACCCCCCTGACCCCCTAAATTTTTGGCCCCCCCAGGCCAGGGTCAACATGGGCGGGTCCCCCGTTCCCGTCATGCACCAGATCCGGGAGATGCTGAGCATCGGGAGAGACCCCCGCGACCCCCATGAGGATTTCCTGGGTCTGGGGGCGACCTGGGGGTCCTGGGCGATTTTGGGGGAAATTCTTGGGGGGATTTTAGGGGATTTTTGGGGGATTTTAGGGGGATTTTGGGAGATTTTAGGATTTTGGGAGGGTTTGGGGGATCCTGAGGGGGTCTGGGGGCGAATTGGGGAGATTTGGGGGGTCCTGGGGGATTCAGGGAGATTTTGGGGGATTTTTGGGGATTTTGGGGGATTTTTTGGGGGATTTTGGGGATTTTTGGGGATTTTGGGGGATTTTGGGGTCCTGGGGAGATGCTGAGCATCGGGAGAGACCCCCATGACCCCCTGAGGGATTTCCTGGTCTGGGGGGGCGACCGGGGGTCCTGGGGGATTTTGGGGAAAATTTTGGGGGATTTTAGGGGGATTTTTGGGGATTTTAGGGGGATTTTTGGGGGATTTTGGGCATTTTTGGGAGGGTTTAGGGATCTGAGGGGGTCTGGGGGCAATTGGGGGGATTTGGGGGGTCCTGGGGGGATTTTGGGGGTTTTGGGGGATTCAGGGGAATTGGGGGATTTTGGGGATTTTTGGGGATTTTGGGGGATTTTTGGGATTTTTGGGATTTTTCGGGCATTTGGGGGGTCCTGGGAGATGCTGAGCATCGGAGAGACCCCCATGACCTCCCATGAGGATTCTCCTGGGTCTGGGGGGCGACCTGGGGGTCCTGGGGATTTTGGGGAAAATTTTGGGGATTATTGGGGGATCCAGGGGATTTTTGGGGATTTTAGGGTGGATTTGGGGAATTTGGGGGATTTGGGGGGTCTGGGGGCTGAATTGGGGAGATTTGGGGGTCCTGGGGGATTTAGGGATCTTTGGGGGTCTTTTGGGGGATCCAGGGGATCTTGGGGAATCCTTGAGGAAACTCTAAAGGGTCCCAGTGAGATCTTTAGGGGATCTTGGGGATCTTGGGGATCTGCAGATTTGGGGATCTGGGGGACTTGGGGATCTTGGGGATCTTTGCGATCTGGGGACTCTGTGACCAGCATCTCAAAGGACCTTTCAGACCTTGCACCTCAGTATCTAAAGCATTCCTTCAATGTCATTCAGTGCATTCCTAAACATTACCCTGTAGGGCCCTTTCAAGCACTCCACTGCCCCAGCATTCCTCAAATGCTGGGCAGTTCCAGATTGACCTCCTCCATCGGTCTTGGGGCATCTTTCACTGGCTGGCCATCTTAAAGTGCATCCTTTCCCAGGCCTCTTGGTGGGCCCTTCTCAGCTCCGCCTCAGGGCTACTCCTTGTGGCCTCTGCGTCATTCGTGACTACACCTCGAATGGCCCAGGGCACCCCTACCGTCTCTCAGGGCACTTCTAGTACCATTCCTTTCGAAATCGGTCTCTGAGCCCTTTGAAACTGCCCTCTCGCAGCCTCTAATGGTCTCTGTGCTTTACACCTGGGGCCATGCCTTTAGGGCATCTTCACATTTTCACTGTTCAAGCCTCACCTCGATTTCGCTCGCACATACACACAGATACAAGGCCCTGCCATCTGTGACACTCTCTACTCATCCTCCCATCAGTCTCCCAGGCACCTTCTAAATGGTCTCTAAAGCACTCCTGTACCATTCCTTTGTGCCTCCCTGCCTTTGAAACTGCCCTGCAAGCACTCCTGATACCGGTCTCTTGTCAGTTCAGACATCTCCCAGCCTGTTCTGTGTACTCCTCAAATGGCTCCTAAAAAATACTCCCTTGCATCACATCTCAATGGTCTCTAAAGCATTCTCAATGGTCTTAAAATACCCCAGGTCTCTGTGGCCTTTCTAAATTTACCTCAAAAGTGCTCCTTTCAATGGTTCAGTCATCTGTAGACATCTTGAAATGCCTTGGGGCATCTCTACCGGCTCCTTTGTACATCTCAATGGTCTTGGGTCTATTCCAGACACATCTTAGACGGTCTCTGTGCTACTCCTTGGGCCGCCCTTGTGCCTACCGGCTTCGGGGTCAGTTCCAGATCACTTCCTCACCGCCCAGGGCATCTCAATGCCCTGGGGGCGCCTCAGCCATCTCTCAGTCATTCCCAGAGCCCTCTTTAGCTCAGTCTTCAAGCACTCCTTGGGGTCATTCCCAGGCTACTCTCACCATTCCTTGAAAGTACCACTCTTTCTCGTACCGTCTTCTAAGCACTCGGTCGGTCTCTACATACAACATACATGCCATTCTTGGGGTCATCTAAAAGATTTCGAAATGGCCTCAACATTCTACTCATTCCCTGTGCTAACCCAACCGCTCCTGTAACATTCAGATTCTCAGTCGTCTCAGTTATCTTCACCATTCTCTGGGGCACTCCTCAAATGTATCTCAGGGGCATCTCCCACCGTATTCTGCAAGCACTTTAGGGCCCTGTGGCCTTTCTAATGGTCTCTGCTAGCCCTGCCATTCTGGGATGGGCCTGCCTTCATTCTTGTACCACTCCTTCCCATATCTCTCGATGGGTTACCTCAACAGGCCTCAGCACCTGCATTATTACTCCTGAATGGTCTTGGGGCACTCCTTTGGCCTTCCATTCAAAATCATCTTCAGGTCCCTCTGGGGCCCTTCGAATGCCCTGCTATTCTACGTAGCCCCTGATACCCTAAATTACTCCCAGGGCCTCTGCAGTCTTTGAATCGGTCTCTCAAGCACTTCTAATGGTCTCAGCACTTCTGGGGTCAGTCTCAGTCATCTGCACATTCTCAGCCTGCCCTCGTGTGTAAGCACTCCTAACAGTTCTAAAGCACCTCTGAGTTCTATTCCTCGTGCTCCTCGCTCTGCCTCAGTGCCCTCGCCTCGTTCGGTCTCAGCATTCCTAAATGGCCTTGGGCACCCTGGGCCGTCTCAACATCTGCATGCTGGCCTCAGATCATTCTGTACAATTTCAATGGTCTTGCAGCATTCCCACCGTCTCTTTGCGCCTGTTCAGATTCTCTTCAGAAATGGCCCCTAAAAGCTACCTTGGGTCATTCTATCGTCTGGGGATCAACCCTAACACCCCGTGCTACTCCTAAAATGGTCTCAGCACTTTGGGGCCCACCCCTGGGCATCTTCAATGGTCTTGGGGTCAGTTCTGTGACACATCTTTAGCCTGCCCTGTAAGCATCTTCGTATCATCTTTGGCGTCAGTTCAGTATCAACCTTTCATCGGCCTCTGGGCATCTCCGGGCCGCTCCTGTCATTTCTCCAGATTACATTCTCATCGTCAGGGCATCTTTACCGGCCTGTGCACTTCAAATGGCCTCGTGCCATCTACCGACCGTCACCTTCAACATTCCTTTGTACCATTCTGTGCTACATCAATGGTCTTACGATCATTCAGATTTTAGCCATCTTTCTGGTTTGTTTCAGTACTTTAATGGTTTTGCATTTCAGGCCTTTAAAATATTCAGTATCTTTTCGTAATGCCTCGGCATTTTGGCCGGAGTTCATTATTTTCGATGGGCCGGTTCAAAATATTTCCAGATTACTTCTCTTTACTATTTTCCGGAGCCGTTTCAGCCACGGGCCGGTTTTGGTATTTTTGCTTTGTTTTAGTTTTGGGGTTTTTTTTAGCTGTTTTAGTGTTTCGCACTTTGAATGTTTCAGTACTTCGTGAATATATTTTAGCTGTTTTTGAGTATATTTTGGGCTGTTTTTGGGGTGTCCCTGACCCTTTTCCCCCTCCCAGACGTTTACGTCTTCGGGCTGGGCGACGACGCCGACCGGACGGTGCTGAACTCGCTGCGCTCGCACAAGCCAGGGGAGGAGCATTTGTTCCTCATGCCGCAAATCCGGGACCTGCAGGAGGTTTTCCACCGCATGATCGGTACCAAAAAAACCCGAAAAATGTCCGAAGTATCCTGAAAAAAACCCCAGAAAATCCTTCCAAAAATTCCAGAAAAAATCCCCAGAAAAATCCCCCAAAAAATCCCAAAATATCCTAAAAAATCCTGAAAAAATCCCCGAAAAAATCCCCGAAAAAATCCCCAAAAAATGCCCGAAAAAATCCCCCCAAAAATCCCGAAAAATCCCCGAAAATATCCATGAAAAAATCCCCGAAAAAATTCCCGAAATATCCCATAAAATCCCCTGAAAAAATAAAAAAATCGAAAAAAATCCCCGAAAAACATCCCAAAATATCTGGAAAAAATCCCCCAAAAATTCTAAAATCCCTCGGGTTCCTCATGCCGCAAATCCAGGACCTGCAGGAGGTTTTCCACCGCATGATCGGTACCAAAAATATCCGAAAAATATCCCAAAAAATCCCAAAGAAATCCTAAAAAAATGCCCGAAAAAATCCTCCAAAAATCCCCGAAAAAATCCCCCAAAAATCCCTGAAAAAATCCCCGGAAATATCCCAAAATATCCCCAAAAAAATCCCCGAAAAAATCACAAAATATCCCAAAAACATCCTGAAAAAAATCCCCGAAAAAATCCCCCGAAAAATCCCCGAAAAAATCCCCCAAAAAATCCCGAAAAAATCCCCTGAAAAAATCCCCGAAAAATGCCCGAAAAAAATCCCCCAAAAATCCCGAAAAATCCCCTGAAAAATATCCCCCGAAAAAATCCCCTGAAAAACCCCCAAAATATCCCAAAAACATCCGAAAAAATCCCAATGAAATTCCCAAGAAATCCCCGGAAAAAATCCCCGAAAAAATCCAAAAAAATCCCCCCAAAATTCCCAAAATCCCTCGGGTTCCTCATGCGGAAAATCCAGGACCTGCAGGAAGTTTTCCACCGCATGATCGGTACCAAAAATATCCGAAAAATGTCCGAAATATCCTGAAAAAAACCCCAGAAAATCCTTCCAAAAATTCCAGAAAATATCCCCAGAAAAAATCCCCCAAAAATCCCTGAAAAAATCCCCGGAAATATCCCAAAATATCCCCAAAAAAATCCCCGAAAAAATCACAAAATATCCCAAAAACATCCTGAAAAAATCCCCGAAAAAATCCCCGAAAAAATCCCCGAAAATATCCCCCAAAATCCCCGAAAAATCCCCAAAAATCCCAAAGAAAATCCCCCCAAAAAATCCCGAAAAATTCCCAAAAAATCCCCCCAAATATCCCCGAAAAAATTCCCGAAAAGATCCCCAGAAAAAAATCCCAAAATAATCCCAAAATATCCCCTAAAATATCCCCCGAAAAAATCTCCACAAAAAATCCCAAAAATCCCCCAAAAATCCCAAAAAATATCCCCCGAAAAAGTCTCCCAAAAAATCCCCGAAAAAATTCCCGAAAAATTCCCCAAAAAATCCCCAAAAAATCCCAAAAATATCCCCGAAAAAATCCCCCAAAAATCGCCCCCCAAAAAATGCCCCGGAAAAAATCCCCCCCCAAAAAATCCCTCAATTATTCCCCCAAAAAATTCCCGAAAAATCCCCAAATCCTCCCAATCACCCCAAAAATCACCTAAATAATCCCCAAAAATCACCCAAAAAAATCCCCAAAATTGCCCTCAAATCCCTCAAAATCCCTGAAAATCCCCTAAAATTTCCCCTAAAATCCCCCTAAAATCCTCCTTAAATCACTCCCAAAATCCTTCCAAATTACTCCCCTAAAAATCACCAAAAATCCCTCTAAAATTGCCCAAAAATCCTAAAATCCCCTACTAAATCACTCTCCCGTATCTCTCCTAAATCACCTCTAAAATCACCCCTAAAACCCCCTAAATTACTCCTAAAATCACCCTAAATAATCCCCTAAAATCACCCCTAAATAATCCCCCTAAAATCACCCTGAAAATTACCCAAAAATGACCCCAAACTCCCCTGAAAATTCCCCCGAATCCTCCCTAAATCCCCTCTAAAATCACCTCAAAAAATTCCCTGAAAATTGCCCCAAATCTCCCCTCAAACTTCCTCCTAAATCAACCTAAAATCACTCCAAAAATGACTCCCTAACCGTACCCAAAATGCCCCTAAAATTCCTGAAATTCTCCAGAACCTCCCCAAATTTTCTCGAGATTCCCCTAAAATCCCCTCAAAATCTCTCAAAATCTCTGCAAAATCCTCCCAAACCACTCCCAAAGACTCAAAAATCCCTTAAAATCACCTAAAATAACACACTCCCATGACTCTGAACCTCCCCAAAATGCTCTAAAATCACATCCTTAAATCACCCAAAAATTCCTGTAACTGCCCTCAAATCCCCTAAACTCTCCCTAAATCACCTAAAAATCACCTAAAATTTCCCCCAACTTCAAAAGCTCCCAAAATTCCCGGAATTCTCCAAACTCCCTTCGAATTTTCCCCGAGAACTCCTAAAATTCTCAAACCTCTCGAATTTCAGATCTAGAGCTCTGACGCTAGTCAGGCACTGGAGTTCTGAGAACGTTACAGAGGGAGAAAAACCCCCTGGGAGGTGGATGTGACGGTGACGGTGAGAGAACACCTGGGGATACACCTGGGCACACCTAAGGCACACCTGGGCACACCTGGGCACTCTGGGCACACCTGGGGCACACCTGTATACGGGCACACCTGAAACACTCTGGGCACACTCCTGGGGAAACACCTGGGCACACCTGGGGCACACCTGGGGGACACCTGCACAGCTGGGCACACTTGGGGATACACCTCGGGCACTGCACAGCTGGGGACACCTGGGCACACCTGGGGGAAAACACCTGGGGACACCTGGGGGAAACACCTGGGGGCACCTGGGCACACCTGGATACACCTGGGGACAGCTTGGGGACACCTGGGCACACCTGGCACACACCTGGGCACACCTGGGGACACCTGGAGCACACCTGGGCACACTGGGCACACCTGGGCACACCCTGGGCACACCTGGGCACACCTGGGCACACCTGGGGACAGCTGGGGATACCTGGGGACACCTGGGGACACCTGGATACACCTGGGGATACCTGGGGACAGCTGGGGATACACCTGGATACACCCTGGGCACACCTGGATACACCTGGGGACAGCTGGGGGCACCTGGACACACCTGGATACACCTGGGGATACACCTGGGCACACCTGGGCACACCTGGGCACACCTGGGGACAGCTGGGGGCACCTGGGGACACACCTGGGCACACCTGGGGACACCTGGGGACACCTGGGCACACCTGGGCACACCTGGGCACACCTGGATACACCTGGGCACACCTGGGGGCACCTGGGGACAGCTGGGCACACCTGGGGATACACCTGGGCACACCTGGGGAAACACCCTGGGCACACCTGGGCACACCTGGGCACACCTGGATACACCTGGGGACAGCTGGGGGACAGCTGGGATACACCTGGGCACACCTGGGCACACCTGGGGGGCACCTGGATATACCTGGGGGATACACCTGGATACACCTGAGAACACCTGGGCACACCTGGGGATACCTGGGCACACCTGGGGACACCTGGGGATACACCTGGGACACCTGGGGACACCTGGGGGACACCTGGGCACACCTGGGCACACCTGGGCACACCTGGGCTCACACCTGGGCTCACACCTGGGCTCACACCTGGGCTCACCTGTGAACACACTCCCTGGGCACACCTGGGGGACACACCTGGGCACACCTGGGGACACACTCTGGGACACCCTCACACCTGGGCTCACCTGTGAACACACCTGGGCACACCTGGGGATACCTGGGCTCACACCTGGGGGCACACCTGGGCACGCTCTGGGGCACACCTGTGCACACCTGGGCACACCTGGGGGCACACCTGGGGCACACCTGGGCACACCTGTGCACACCTGGGTGGAAATTCTCGCACCCCTGGGGATACCTGGGCACACCTGTTCACACACCTAGGCACACCTGGGGCACACCTGGGCACACCTAAGCACCTGGGGATACACCTGGGGATACACCTGGGCTCACACCTGGGCACACCTGGGCACACCTGGGCACACCTGTGCACACCTGGGGGCACACCTGGGCACACCATGGAAATTCGCACCCCTGGGGGATACCTGGGGATACACCTGGGGATACCTGGGGATACACCTGGGGGCACCTGGGGACACCTGGGATACACTTGGGCACACCTACATCACCTGTGCACACCTGTGCACACCTGGGGCACACACCTGAGCTCACCTGCGCACACCTGGGGCACACCTGGGCACACCTCATGCACACCTGGGCTCACCTCGCGGGCACACCCTGAGCTCACCCAGCACACCTGGGGGCACACCTGGGCACACCTAAGCACACCTGGGCACACCTGCGCACACCTGGTCACACACCTCGCGACACCTGAGCTCACCTGCGCACACCTGGGCACACCTGGGCACACCTGGGCACACCTGGGCACACCTGGGCACACCTGGGGATACACTTGGATACAGCTGGGGCACACCTGGGCACACCTGGGGGCACACCTGGGCACACCCTTAAGCACACCTGAGCTCACCTGCACACCTGGGCTCACCTAAGTGGCACACCTGAGCTCACCTCGCGCACACCTGGGCACACCTGTGCACACCTGGTCACACACCTGGGGATACCTGTGCACACCTGGGCTCACCTGGGCACACCTGAGCTCACCTGCAGCACACCTGGTCACACACCTGCAGCACACCTGGGCACACCTGGGGCACACCTGGGCACACCTGGAGCTCACCTGTGCACACCTGGGCACACCTGGGGATACACCTGGGCACACCTGAGCTCACCTGGGCACACCTGGGCTCACCTGGGGGCACACCTGTGCACACCTGGGCACACCTGGGGGCACCTGGGCACACCTGGTCACACACCTGGGGATACCTGTGCACACCTGGGCTCACCTGGGCACACCTGAGCTCACCTGCGCGACACCTGAGCTCACCTCGCACACCTGGTCACACACCTCGCTATCACCTCGCACACCTGAGCTCACCTAAGCACACCTGGTCACACACCTACGCACACCTGGGCACACCTGGGGGCACACCTACGCACACCTGGGGCACACCTGGGCACACCTGGGCACACCTGGGGGATACATTTGGATACAGCTGGGGGCACACCTGGGCACACCTGGGGGGCACACCTGGGCACACTTCGCGCACACCTGAGCTCACCTACGCGACACCTGGGGCTCACCTGAGCTCACCTGGGCACACCTGGGCACACCTGTGCACACCTGGTCACACACCTGGGGATACCTGTGCACACCTGGGCTCACCTGGGCACACCTGAGCTCACCTGCGCACACCTGGTCACACACCTGCGCACACCTGGGCACACCTGGGGCACACCTGGGCTCACCTGAGCTCACCTCGCGCACACCTGGGCTCACCTGGTCACACACCCTGCGCACACCTGGGCACACCTGGGGCACACCCGCGACACCTGAGCTCACCTAAGCACACCTGGGCACACCTGGGACACACCTGGGACACACCTGGGCACACCTGGGGACACACTTGGGGATACCTGGGCACACCTGGAAGGAAATTTCACACCCCTGGGGATACCTGGGGGCACACCTGGGGATACCTGGGCACACCCGCGCACACCTGAGCTCACCTAAGCACACCTGGGACATACCTGCCACACCTGAGCTCACCTGGGCTCACCTACGACACCTGAGCTCACCTGCGCACACCTGGGCACACCTGGGGGCACACCTGGGCACACCTGGCACACCTGCACACCTGGGCACACCCCTAGCACACCTGGGGGCACACCTGCAGCACACCTGAGCTCACCCGCGCACACCTGGTCACACACCTGGGCACACCTGGGGATACCTGCACACCTGAGCTCACCTGCGCACACCTGGGCACACCTAAGCACACCTGGGCACACCTGGGGATACACTTGGATACACCTGGGGGCACACCTGCGCACACCTGCACACACCTGAGCTCACCTCGCGCACACCTGGGCACACCTGGGCACACCTGGGGATACACTTGGATACACCTGGGGGCACACCTGGGCACACCTGGGCACACCTGGGCACACCTAGCACACCTGGTCACACACCTGGGCACACCTGCGCACACCTGAGCTCACCTGGTCACACACCTGGGCACACCCTGCGCACACCTGAGCTCACCTGCGCACACCTGGGCTCACCTGGGGGCACACCTGAGCTCACCTGCAGCACACCTGGGCACACCTGTGCACACCTGGTCACACACCTGCGCACACCTGGGCACACCTGGGGGCACACCTGCGCACACCTGAGCTCACCTGCGCACACCTGGGCACACCTGGGCACACCTGGGGATACACTTGGATACACCTGGGGGCACACCTGGGCACACCCTCGCGCACACCTGGGCACACCTGCGCACACCTGCGCACACCTGGGGGCACACCTGAGCTCACCTGCGCACACCTGCGCCCCCCAGCGGCCCGGCCGGGGCCAGGAGCGCTGCCAGGGCGCGCTGGTGTCGCCGTACTTCGTGCTGAGCGCCGCGCACTGCTTCAGCGCCAGCGACCGGCCCGGCTGGCTCGGCGTGGACATGGGTGAGCTTTTCAAGCACCTGGGGCACCTGGGGGTACCTGGGGGCACCTGGGGGTGCCTGGGATACACCTGGGGGTGCCTGGGGGCAGCTGGGGGTACCTGGGGGCACCTGGGGGCACCTGGGGGTGCCTGGGATACACCTGGGGGTACCTGGGGCACACCTGGGCACCTGGGGGTACCTGGGGGGTACCTGGGGGCAGCTGGGGGCACCTGGGATGAACCTGGGATACACCTGGGGGCACCTGGGGGCAGCTGGGGCACCTGGGGGCAGCCTCGGATACACCTGGGACACACCTGGGTACACCTGGGCATAGCTGGGATACACCTGGAGGGACACCTGGGGCGCACCTGGGCACACCTGGGGATACCTGGGGGTACCTGGGGGGTACCTGGGCACACCTGGGGGTACCTGGGGGTACCTGGGGGCAGCTGGGGGCACCTGGGGCACCTGGGGGTACCTGGGGGCACCTGGGGGCAGCTGGGGCACCTGGGGCACCTGGGGGTACCTAGGCGCACCTGGGGGCACCTGGGGGTACCTGGGGGCAGCTGGAGGGACACCTGGGGCACCTGGGGGTACCTGGGGGTACCTGGGGGGTACCTGGGGTACCTGGGCACACCTGGGGGCACCTGGGGGTACCTGGGGGTACCGGCACCTGGGGGCACCTGGGGGTACCTGGGGGGTACCTGGGCACACCTGGGGCACCTGGGGGTACCTGGGAGTACCTGGGGGGCAGCTGGGGCAGCTGGGGGTACCTGGGGGTACCTGGGGCAGCTGGGGCAGCTGGGGGCACCTGGGGCCACTTGGGATATACCCTGGGCATAGCTGGGATACACCTGGGGGGCACCTGGGGTACCTGGGGGCAGCTGGGGGCAACTGGGGCAGCTGGGGGCAGCTGGGGGGCAACTGGGATGAACCTGGGCACACCTGGGCACACCTGGGGGCACCTGGGGGTACCTGGATGGACACCTTGATACACCTGGGGGCACCTGGGGGCACCTGGGATACACCTGGGGGCAGCTGGGGGTACCTGGAGGGACAGCTGGATACACCTGGGGGCACCTGGGCACAGCTGGGGTACCTGGGGGTACCTGGGGGCAGCTGGGGGAAGCTGGGGGCACACCTGGGGGCACCTGGGGGGTACCTGGGAGACACCTGGGGCAGCTGGGGGTACCTGGGGGGTACCTGGAGGGACAGCTGGATACACCTGGGGGCACCTGGGCACAGCTGGGGGGTACCTGGGGGTACCTGGGGCAGCTGGGGGAAGCTGGGGCACACCTGGGGGTACCTGGGGGGTACCTGGGAGACACCTGGGGGCAGCTGGGGGGTACCTGGGGGTACCTGGAGGGACAGCTGGATACACCTGGGGGGTACCTGGGGGTACCTGGGATACACCTGGGGGGCAGCTGGAGGGACACCTGGGGGCAGCTGGGGGCAGCTGGGATGAACCTGGGATACACCTGGGGGCACCTGGACACACCTGGGGGGTACCTGGAGGGACACCTGGGGGCACCTGGGGGTACCTGGGGGGCCGCTGGGCACAGCTGGAGGGACAGCTGGGATACACCTGGGGGCACACCTGGGGGGCAGGTGGGGGTACCTGGAGGGACAGCTGGATACACCTGGGGCACACCTGGGCACACCTGGGGGCACCTGGGGGGTACCTGGGGTACCTGGGGGCACACCTGGGGGTACCTGGGATACACCTGGAGGCACCTGGCGCACCTGGGGGCAGCTGGGATACACCTGGGCACACCTGGGGCACCTGGGGGGCAGCTGGGATACACCTGGGCACACCTGGGGCACCCTGGGGGCAGCTGGAGAGGGGACACCTGGGGCAACTGGGGGCACCTGGGGGCAGCTGGGCACAGCTGGAGGGACAGCTGGGATACACCTGGGGCACACCTGGGGGTACCTGGGGGGCAGCTGGAGGGACAGCTGGATACACCTGGAGGCACCTGGGCGCACCTGGGATACACCTGGGGGCATCTGGGGGGCAGCTGGAGGCAGCTGGGGGGCACCTAAAACACCTGGGGGCACCTGGGAGCACCTGGGATACACCTGGGGCAGCTGGGGGGTACCTGGAGGGACATCTGGGGGCACCTGGGCACACCTGGGCGCACCTGGGGGGCACCTGGAGGCACCTGGGGGGTACCTGGGGGTACCTGGGAGACACCTGGGGAGACACCTGGGATACACCTGGGGGCAGCTGGAGGGACACCTGGGCACACCTGGGGGCACCTGGGGGGTACCTGGGAGACACCTGGGGGCAGCTGGGGGCAGCTGGGGGGCAGCTGGAGGGACACCTGGGGGTACCTGGGCACACCTGGGACACACCTGGGCACACCTGGGGGCACCCCTGAATGTCCTGGGGAGATTTTGGGGGTCCTGGTTGAATTTTTTGGGGGGTCCTGGTTGAATTTTGGGAATCCTGGGGTGGATTTTGTGAATCCTGGAGCGGATTTTGGGATTTTTGGGGATCCCGAGATGAATTTTGGGATTTTTGGGGATCCTGGGGTGAATTTTGGGGTGCCCTGAATGAATTTGGGGCGTCCTGAGGGGATTTTGGGGTGTCCTGGTGGAATTTTTGGGAATCCTGGGGTGGATTTTGGGAATCCTGGAGTGGATTTTGGGAATCCTGGGGTGGATTTTGGGGGATCCTGGAGGGATTTTTTGGGATTTTTGGGGATCCCCGAGATGAATTTTGGGGGTTTTTGGGGGATCCTGGAGAGATTTTGGGGTGTCCTGGTTGAATTTTTGGGGGGTTCTGGAGGAATTTTGGGAATCCTGGGGTGGATTTTGGAAATCCTGGAGCGGATTTTGGGATTTTTGGGAATCCTGGGGTGGATTTTGGAAATCCTGGAGCGGATTTTGGGATTTTTGGGAATCCTGGGGTGGATTTTGGGAATCCTGGAGCGGATTTTGGGGTTTTTAGGGATCCTGGAGCGGATTTTGAAATTTTTGGGAATCCTGGAGCGGATTTTGGGGTTTTTAGGGATCCTGGAGCGGATTTTTGGGATTTTTGGGGTCCCCCTCACCCCGTTTTTGGCCCCCCCAGGCTCCCGGGCGCACCGGGGGGTCGCGGGGCTCTTCCTGCACCCCGAATTCGCTCCGGGCTCCCGCCGGGACCGGGGGGTCCCCGAATTTTACGATTTCGACGTGGCCTTGGTGCAGCTGGACGAGGCTGTGACCTTCTCCCCCTCCCACCGGTGGGTCTGGGGGGCTCGGGGGGGGGCTGGGGGGGCCGCGGAGGGAATCTGGAGGGATTTCGGGGGGGTCCTGGGAGGGATTTTTGGGGCTTTAGGAGGGTTTGGGGGGATTTTGGGGGGTCCTGGGGTGTTTTATGGGAGTTTGGGGGGATTTTTTGGGGGGGGCTGGGGGATTTTAGGGGTCCTGGGGGGTTTTTGGGGGGTCCTGGGGGGATTTTGGGGGGATTTTGGGGGGTCCTGGGAGGGATTTTTTGGGGCTTTTAGGGAGATCTAGGGGGGATTTTGGGGGGTCCTGGGGGAATTTTAGGGGGTCCTGGTGTGTTTTATGGGAGTTTGGGGGAATTTTGGGGGGGCCCTGGGGGATTTTGGGGGGTCTTGAAAGGGTTTTGGGGTTCCTGGGGGATTTTGGGGGGATTTTGGGGAGGTCCTGGGAGGGATTTTTGGGGTTTTAGGGGGATCTAGGGGGATTTTGGGGGGTCCTGGGGAGAATTTTGGGGGTCTAGGGGGGTATTTTGGGGGGTCCTGGGGGGGGATTTTGGGGGGGCCTGGGGGTGTTTTATGGGAGTTTGGGGGGATTTTTGGGGCTTTTAGGGGGGTCCTGGGGGATTTTGGGGGATTTTGGGGGAGTTTGGGGGGGTTTGGGGGGTCTTGAGGTGATTTTGGGTTTTTTTTGGGGGTCCCTGGGGTGTTTTAGAGGTGATTTTGGGGTGATTTTTTGGTAATTTTGGGATGATTTTTTGTGGGTTTTTTTGGTGATTTTGGGGTGATTTTTTTTTTGTGGTTTTGGGGGTAATTTTGGGGTGATTTTTGTGATTTTGGGATGATTTTTTGGTAATTTTGGGATGATTTTTCTGTGTTTTTTGGGTGACTTTGGGGTGACTTTTTTGTGATTTTTGGGGATGATTTTTTGGTGATTTTGGGATGGTTTTTGGGATGATTTTTGTGTAATTTTGGGGTGATTTTTTTGATGATTTTAGGTGATTTTAGGGTGGATTTTGGAGCTAATTTTGGGGTGATTTTTTGGTGATTTTGGGATGATTTTTGTGTAATTTTGGGATGATTTTTTGGTGTTTTTTGGGTGATTTTAGGGTGATTTTGGGGTGGATTTTGGGGATAATTTTGGGGTGATTTTTTTATGATTTCGGGGTGATTTTTTTGGTTATTTTGGGGTGATCTTTTTGGCAATTTTGGGATGATTTTTTCGGTATTTTTTTGGCTGATTTTGGGGTGATTTTTTGGATGATTTTGGGATGATTTTTTGGATGATTTTGGGATGATTTTTCTGGTGTTTTTTGGATGATTTTTGGATGATTTTTGTGTTATTTTGGGATGATTTTTTTGGCGATTTTGGGATGATTTTTGTGTAATTTTGAGATGATTTTTGTGTAATTTTGGGATGATTTTTTGGGTGATTTTGGGATTATTTTTTCGGTGTTTTTTGGGTGATTTTAGGATGAATTCTTTGGTGTAATTTAGGGATGATTTTTTTGGTTATTTTGGGATGATTTTTGTGTAATTTTGAGATGATTTTTTGGGTGATTTTGGGATGATTTTTCGGTGGTTTTTGGGTGATTTTGGGATGATTTTTGTGTAATTTTGGGATGATTTTTTTGGTTATTTTGGGATGATTTTTGTGTAATATTGGGATGATTTTTTTGTGTAATTTTGGGATGATTTTTCCGGTGTTTTTTGGGTGATTTTGGGATGATCTTTTGGCGATTTTGGGATGATTATTCGGTGTTTTTTGGATTATTTTGGGATGATTTTTGTGTAATTTTGGGATGATTTTTTTTGGTTATTTTGGGATGATTCTTCTCTGATTTTGGGATGATCTTTTTGGCGATTTTGGGATGATTTTTCCGGTGTTTTTGGGTGATTTTGGGGTGATTTTTTGGGATGATTTTGGGATGATTTTTGTGCTTAATTTTGGGATGATTTTTTTCGTGTAATTTTTGGGATGATTTTTTTGTGTAATTTTGGGATGATTTTCCCGGTGTTTTTGGGTGATTTTGGGGGTGCTGACCCCCCTTTTCGTGCGCCCCCCAGCCCCATTTGCATCCCCTGCACCGAGGGGGGGGCGTCAGCGAGCTGCGGCTGCGGAGAAGAGCACGTGCCAGGACCACCGTGAGCCCCCAAAAACCCCCAAAATAACCCCAGAACCCCCAAAAATAACCCCAAAATCCCCAAATATAACCCCAAAATCCCGCAAAAATAACCCAAAAACTCTCAAAAAACCCCAAAAACTCCCCAAATATAACCCCAAAACCCCCAAAAATAACCCCAAAAACTCCCAAAATAACCCCAAAACCCCCAAAATAACACAACCCCCAAAAACAACCCCAAAACTCTCCAAAATAACCCCACAACCCCCAAAATAACCCCAAAACTCTCAAAAAATAACCCTAAAACTCCCAAAAGATAACCCCAAAAGCTCCCAAGAATAGCCCTAAACCCCCTCCCCAGATGTCTCCAAAAGACCCCCAAAAACTCCCCAGGAAAAGACCAAAAGACCCCCAAAATGACATAAACCCCCAAAGATGACCCTACAAAAGCTCTCCCGAAAATGACCCCACAACCCCCAAAATAACCCCAAAAACTCTCAAAAATAACCTCAAAACTCCCAAAAATAACCCCAAAACTCCCCAAAATAGCCCCAAAAGCCCCTCAGAAATAACCCCAAAAACTCTCCCAGAAATAACCCCAAAAGTCCCCAAAATAACCCCAAGAATAACCCCTAAAGACTCCCCAAGAAAAGGATTAAAAAATCCCCAGAATAACCCCTAAAGACCCCCCAAAATCCCCCAAAATAACCCCCAAAGCCCCCAGAATAACCCCAAAGAGTATCACAAAAGCTCCCCAGGAAAAAGCCGAGACCCTCCCCAAATTCTGACCCCTGTCTGACCCCTGTGTGACCCCGTGACCCCCTGTGTGAGCCCTGTGTGACCCCGTGACCCTGTGTGACCCCGTGACCCCTGTGTGACCCCTGTGTGACCCCTGTCTGACCCCTGTGTGACCCTGTGTGACCTGTGTGACCCCTGTGACCCCCTGTGACCCCTGTGTGACCCCTGTGTGACCCTGTGTGTGACCCTGTGTGACCCCCTGTGTGACCCTGTGTGACCCCTGTGTGACCCCCGTGACCCCTGTGTGACCCCCGTGACCCCTGTGTGACCCCCAGGCCGGCTGCTGCTGCCCCCAAGAAGCGATGGATGCGTTTTTTCCTGACCCCTGACCCCTGTGTGACCCCTAACCCCTGTGTGACCCCTGTGTGACCCCTGTGTGTGACCCTGTGTGACCCCTGCGTGACCCCGTGACCCCTGTGTGACCCCGTGACCCTGTGTGACCCCCAGGCCGGCTGCTGCTTGCCCCAAAGAGCGATGGATCGTTTTTCCTGAGCCGGTAGCTGACTCGAGGGGCTGCAGCCAGAAAGGTGCTGCTGAAACTGGGGACCAGGTCTGTCCGATCTGTCCGTGTGTCCGTGTGTCTGTGTGTCCGTGTGTCTGTGTGTCTGTGTGTCTGTCTGTCTGTCCGTGTGTCTGTGTGTCCGTGTGTCTGTGTGTCTGTCCGTCTGTCCGTCTGTCCGTGTGTCTGTGTGTCCGTGTGTCTGTGTGTCTGTGTGTCTGTCTGTCTGTCTGTGTGTCCGTGTGTCTGTCCGTGTGTCCGTGTGTCTGTCCAGCGCCAGAATGTGCTGCTGAAGCTGGGGGACCAGGGTCTGTCTGTCTGTCCGATCTGTCTGTCTGTCCATGTGTGTCTGTGTCTGTGTGTCTGTCCAGCCAGAAGGTGCTGCTGAAACTAGGGGACCAGGTCTGTCCGTCTGTCCGTCCGATCTGTCCGTGTGTGTGTCTGTCCGTGTGTCTGTGTGTCCGTGTGTCCGTGTGTCTGTCTGTCCGTGTGTCTGTGTCTGTCTGTCTGTCTGTCCGTGTGTCTGTGTGTCTGTCCGTGTGTCCGTGTGTCTGTGTGTCTGTGTGTCTGTCCGTGTGTCCGTCTGTCTGTGTCTCTGTCCGTGTGTCTGTGTGTCCGTGTGTCCGTGTGTCTGTCTGTCCGTGTGTCTGTGTGTCTGTCCGTGTGTCCGTGTGTCTGTGTGTCCGTCTGTCCAGCGCCAGAAGGTGCTGCTGAAACTGGGGGACCAGGTGGGGTTTCACGTCCGTCTCTGTCTGTCCGTGTGTCTGTGTGTCCATGTGTCCGTTTGTCCGTTTGTCCGTGTGTCTGTGTCTGTCTGTGTGTCTGTCCATGTGTCCGTGTGTCTGTCTGTCCAGGTCTGTCTGTGTCCGTGTGTCTGTGTGTCTGTGTGTCCATCTGTCTGTCCATCCGTGTGTCTGTGTGTCTGTCCAAGCGCCAGAAGGTGCTGCTCAAGCTAGGGGGACCAGGTCCGTCTGTCCGTCCGTCTGTGTGTCCGTGTGTGTGTCTGTCTGTCTGTCCATCTGTCTGTCCGTGTGTCTGCCCGTGTGTCTGTGTCTGTGTGTCTGTCCAGCGCCAGAAGGTGCTGCTCAAGCTAGGGGGACCAGGTCTGTCCGTCTGTCTGTCTGTCTGTCCGTGTGTGTGTCTGTGTGTCCGTTATTGTCCGTTGTGTCCGTGTGTCCGTCCAGCGCCAGAAGGTGCTGCTCAAACTGGGGGAACAGGTCCATCTGTCCGTCCGTGTGTCTGTGTGTCTGTGTCTGTGTGTCTGTGTGTCTGTCCGTCTGTGTGTCCGATGTGTCTGTCTGTCTGTGTCTGTGTGTGTCTGTCTGTGTGTCTGTGTGTCTGTCCGTGTGTCTGTGTGTCCGTCTGTCTGTGTGTCCGTGTGTCTGTGTGTCCGTGTGTCTGTGTGTCTGTCCGTCTGTCTGTGTGTCCGTGTGTCTGTGTGTCCGTGTGTCCGTGTGTCTGTCTGTCCGTGTGTCTGTCCGTCCGTCCGTCTGTCTGTCTCGTGTGTCCGTCTGTCTGTCGCATATGTCCGTGTGTCTGTGTGTCTGTCCGTGTGTCTGTCCGTCTGTCCGTGTGTCTGTGTGTCTGTCCGTTGTGTCCGTTGTGTCCGTTGTGTCTGTCCAGCCAGAAGGTGCTGCTGAAGCTCTGGGGACCAGGTCTGTCCGTCTGTCCGTCTGTCTGTCCGTGTGTGTGTCTGTCTGTGTGTCTGTCCATGTGTCCGTGTGTCTGTGTGTCCGTGTGTCTGTGTGTCCGTCTGTCTGTGTCCATCTGCCCATGTGTCTGTGTGTCTGTCCGTGTGTCTGTCCGTGTGTCCAGCGCCAGAAGGTGCTGCTCAAACTGGGGGACCAGGTGGGGACTGCGATCCGTCGCTCTGTCCGTCTGTCCGTGTGTCCGTGTGTCTGTCTGTCCGTGTGTCTGTCTGTCCGAGTGTCCATCTGTATGTCCATCCATTTGTCCGTGTGTCCGTGTGTCTGTCTGTGTGTCTGTCTGTCCAGTGTGTCCGTGTGTCCCGTGTGTCTGTCCAGCGCCAGAAGGTGCTGCTGAAAGCTGGGGGACCAGGTGGGGACTACGTCCGTGTGTCTGTCTGTCCGTCCGTGTGTCCGTGTGTCTCTGTGTGTCCGTGTGTCCGTGTGTCTGTCTGTCCGTGTGTGTCTGTCTGTCCGAGTGTCCATCTGTATGTCCCATCCATTTGTCCGTGTGTCCGTGTGTCTGTCTGTGTGTCTGTCTGTCCGTCTGTCTGTCCGTCTGTCTGTCAGTGTCGCCTCTTTTCCGTCCGTGTCCGTCTGTCTGTCACCTCCCTGTGACACCCCCTGTCTGTCTGACCCCGCTGACCCCTGACTGACCCCGCTGACCCCTGAGTGACCCCGCTGACCTCTCTGTGATTTCTGAGTGACCCTTGGTGACCCCACTGACTCCACTGACCCCTAAGTGACCCCTCTGACCACTGAGTGACCCTGACTGACCCCTGAGTGACCCCCTGTCTCACCCTTTGACCCCTGAGTGACCCCAATAACCTCCCTCAGTGACCCCTGGAGTGACCCCGCTGACCCCCTGACTGACCCAGCTGACCTGAGTGACCCCTAGTGACCCCGCTGACCCCTGAGTGACCCCGCTGACCTCTCAGTGACCCCATTGACCCCTGTGTGACCCCTGTGCACGCACAGCGCCTCGCCTGACCGGCGCCCTCCGCCCCAATGACTGAGTGACCCCTGGACAGACCCCCTGTGACCCCTGTGACCCTGAGTGACCCCTGGTGACCCCTGAGTGACCCCACTGACCTCTCAGTGACCCCTGTGACCCCTGAGTGACCCCTGAGTGACCCCTGTGCCTCCTAGCCCCCCCTGCCTGACCGGCGCCCTCCAGCGCCCCAATGACCCTGAGTGACCCCTGAGTGACCCCTGAGTGACCCCTCTGACCTGAGTGATTCCTGACTGACCCCTGTGACCCCTGTGTGACCCCTGTGACCCCCGTGTGACCCCTGTGCCCCAGCCTCCCCTGCCTGACCGGCGCCCTCCAAGCCCCCAATGACCCCTGAGTGACCCCAATGACCCCCGAGTGACCCTCTGACCTGAGTGACCCTGACTGACCCCTGTGACCCCTGACTGACCCCTGTGACCCTGAGTGACCCCTGTGTGACCCCTGTGCCCCCAGCGCCTCCCTGCCCTGACCCGGCCCTCCAGCCCCCAATGACCCCTGAGTGACCCCGCTGACCCCTGAGTGACCCTCTGACCTGAGTGATTCCTGGCCCTGACTGTGACCCCTGTGTGACCCCTGTGACCCCGTGTGTGACCCCTGTGCCCCCAAGCCTCCCTGCCTGACCGGCGCCCTCCAGCCCCCAATGACCCCTGAGTGACCCCCAATGACCCCCGAGTGACCCCTCTGACCTGAGTGACCCCTGGCTGACCCCTGTGACCCCTGACTGGCCCCTGTGACCCCTGAGTGACCCCCTGTGTGACCCCTGTGCCCGCAGCGCCTCCCTGCCTGACCGGCGCCCTCAGCCCCAATGACCCCTGAGTGACCCCTGACTGACCCCGCTGACCCCGAGTGACCCCTCTGACCTGAGTGACCCTAGTGACCCCTGCTTGACCCTGTGTGACCCCTGTGACCCCCAGTGTGACCCCTGTGCCCATGCGCCTCCCTGCCTGGCAGCCCTCAAAGCACGCCCAACTCACCTCGCTGGGCGACGTCGTCACCCCGGTTCCTGTGCTCTCGGGGGGCACAGTCTCCCAGGTGGACCCCAACGCCTGCCCGGTGCACGCCAGTACAAACCAGTATAAACCAGTATAAACTGGTATAGACCAGTATAAACCAGTATGGACCAGTATAAACCGGTATAAAGCAGGGTATAAACCAGTACAAACCAGTATAAACCAGTATGGGCGGTTCCTGTGCTTTCCGGGGGCACGAGCCCCAGGTGGACCCCAGCAGCCTGCCCGGTCGCTACCAGTATGGACCAGTATAAACCGGTATGGACCCGGTATAAACCGGTATGATACCAGTATCAAACCAGTATGGGCGGGTTCCTGTGCTCGGGGGGCCACGAGCCCCAGGTGGACCCCAACGCCTGCCCCGGTACGCACCAGTATAAACCAGTACAAACCAGTATGGACCAGTATAAACCGGTATGAACCGGTATGAACCGGTATAAACCAGTATAAACCGGTATAAACCAGTCCCTTCTCCCCAGTTCATCCTGGTTCATCCCAGTTCGTCCCAGTTTGTCCCAGTCCCTCCCAGTCCCCAGTCCCATCAGTCCTCTCCCAGTCCCTCCCAGTCCCTCCCAGTCCGTCCCAGTCCCTCCCAGTTCCCCTTCAGTTCCTCCCAGTCCATCCCAGTCCATCCCAGTTTCTCCCCACAGGTGACTCCGGGTGGCCCGTCATCGTCACTTGGGGGAGCGACACTTCCAGGTGAGGGGGAACTGGGAGGGACTGGGATGGGACTGGGATGGACTAGGGATGAGACTGGGATGAACTGGGATGGAGACTAGGGACAAACTGGGATGGACTGAGATGGACTGAGGATGGACTGGGATGGACTGGGATGGGATCTGAATGGACTGGGATGGACTGGGAGGGACTGGGATGGACTGGGATGGACTGGGATGGGACTGGGATGGACTGGGATGGACAGGGATGGGAACTGGGATGGACTGGGATGGACAGAGATGGGAACTGGGGGACTGGGATGGACTGGGAGGGACTGGGATGGGACTGGGATAGACTGGGAGGGACTGGGAGGGACTGGGATGGGAACTGGGATGGACTGGGATGGGACTGGGATGGGAACTGCAGGAGGGACTGGGATGGGACTGGGATAGACTGGGAGGGACTGGGAGGGACTGGGATGGGAACTGGGATGGACTGGGATGGGGAACTGGGATGGACTGGGATGGGACTGGGATGGACTGGGACAAACTAGTGACCCCAGCTGACCCCTGAGTGACCCCTGGGTGGGCGTGGCCCTCCCCCTGACTCCCTGAGTGACCCCCAGGTGACCCTGAGAGACCCCGGTGACCCCTGAGTGACCCCAGGTGACCCCAGTGACCCCAGTGACCCCTGAGTGACCCCGGGTTGTGTCCCCAGGTGGGCGTGGTCAGCTGAGGCGTGGTCCCGCTTCTGCCAGCTGCTGACCCCTGGGTGACCTTTGGGTGGGTGTGACCACTCCCCTGACCCCCTGAGTGACCCCAGGTGACCCCAGTGACCCCGGTGACCCCTGAGTGACCCCGGGTGTGTCCCCAGGTGGGCGTGGTCAGCTGGGGCGTGGTCCCCCGCCTGCCATAGCTTGACCCTTGGGTGACCTTTGGGTGGGCGTGGCCATTCCCCCTGACCCCTGAGTGACCCCGGGTGACCCCTGAGTGACCCCCAGGTGTGTCCCCAGGTGGGCGTGGTCAGCTGGGGCGTGGTCCTTCTGCCGCGCCAGCGCCCGGCCCTCCGTCCCTTCAGCCCAGCGATTTCCACGTCAGCCTGTTCGAGGTGCTGCCCTGGCTGCGGCAGCGGCTGCAGGACGAGGACCTGGGGTTCCTGCCCTGACGCACCTGGGCGCACCTGAGAGCACCTGGACACACCTGGAGTTACCCTGAACTCACCTGGACACACCTGGAGTTACCCTGAACTCACCTGGACACACCTGGGAACACCTGGGCACACCTGGGAGCACCTGGGCACACCTGGGGACACCTGGAGTTACCCTGAACTCACCTGGAATTACCCTGAACTCACCTGGCACACCTGGGGTTCCTGCCCTGAGAGCACCTGGGAACACCTGGGAGCACCTGGGCACACCTGAGAGCACCTGGGAACACCTGGGGACACCTGGGAACACCTGGGAGCACCTGGAATTACCCTGAACTCACCTGGAATTACCCTGAACTCACCTTGGTACACCTGGGCTTCCTGCCCTGAGGCACCTGGGCACACCTGAGTGCACCTGGGGACACCTGGGCACACCTGGAGTTACCCTGGAAACACCTGGAATTACCCTGAACTCACCTGGCACACCTGGGCTTCCTGCCCTGACGCACCTGGGGCACCTGGGAGCACCTGGGAACACCTAGAAACACCTGGGAACACCTGGGAACACCTAGGGCGCACCTGGGCACACCTGAGTGCACCTGGGAGCACCTGGGAACACCTGGGCACACCTGGGCACACCTGGAGTTACCCTGGAAACACCTGGAATTACCCTGAACTCACCTGGCACACCTGGGCTTCCTGCCCTGACGCACCTGGGCGCACCTGGGAGCACCTGGGAACACCTGGGAGCACCTGAGAGCAACTGGGAACACCTGGGAACACATGAGTGCACCTGGGAACACCTGGGCGCACCTGGGAACACATGAGTGCACCTGGGAACACCTGGGAACACATGAGTGCACCTGGGAACACCTGGGCGCACCTGGAATTACCCTGGATACACCTGGAATTACCCTGAACTCACCTGGACACACCTGAGTGCACCTGGGCTTCCTGCCCTGAGAGCACCTGGGAACACCTGGAGTTACCCTGGAAACACCTGGAATTACCCTGAACTCACCTGGACACACCTGAGTGCACCTGGAAACACCTGGGCACACCTGGGCACACCTGGGAGCACCTGGGAGCACCTGGAATTACCCTGGGAAACACCTGGAATTACCCTGAACTCACCTGGACACACCTGGGCACACCTGGGGTTCCTGCCCTGAGGCACCTGGGCGCACCTGGGAACACCTGGGAACACCTGGAGCTACCCTGAACTCACCTGGAATTACCCTGAACTCACCTGGCACACCTGGGGTTCCTGCCCTGAGAGCACCTGGGCGCACCTGAGTGCACCTGGGAACACCTGGAGTTACCCTGAACTCACCTGGAATTACCCTGAACTCACCTGGCACACCTGGGGTTCCTGCCCTGAGAGCACCTGGGCGCACCTGAGTGCACCTGGGAACACCTGGAGTTACCCTGAACTCACCTGGAATTACACTGAACTCACCTGGCACACCTGGGCTTCCTGCCCTGAGGCACCTGGGCGCACTTGGGCACACCTGAGTGCACCTGGGAGCACCTGAGAACACCTGGAATTACCCTGGATACACCTGGACACACCTGAGTGCACTTGGAATTACCCTGGATACACCTGGAATTACCCTGGAAACACCTGGACACACCTGGGAGCAACTGGGAACACCTGGAATTACCCTGAACTCACCTGGACACACCTGAGTGCACCTGGGAACACCTGGAATTACCCTGAACTCACCTGGACACACCTGAGTGCACCTGGAAACACCTGGGCACACCTGGGAACATCTGGAATTACCCTGGATACACCTGGAATTACCCTGAACTCACCTGGACACACCTGGGTTCACCTGGGAACACCTGGAATTACCCCGGATACACCTGGATACACCTGGAATTACCCTGAGCTCACCTGGACGCACCTGGACTTCCTGCCCTGAGTCACCTGGATACACCTGAGTGCACCTGGGAACAACTGGAACTACCCTGGAACTACTCTGGAATTACCCTGAACTCACCTGAACTCACCTGGGCACACCTGGATACACCTGAGAACACCTGGGAACACCTGGATACACCTGGGAACAGCGTGGACCTACCCTGGACACACCTGGACACACCTGGACACACCTGGACACACCTGGGCATACATGGAACTACCCTGGAACTGCCCTGAACTCACCTGGACACACCTGGGAACACCTGGGGGCACCTGGGGGCACCTGGGATACACCTGGGACTCCCCAGGTGTCACCACCACGGCCCCAGGTGACAACAAACGCAGGTGTGGTGTCCCCAGGTAATGACACAGGTGTCACCCCAGGTAATGACACAGGTGTGGTGTCACCCCCCAGGTAATGACACAGGTGACACCCCCCAGGTAATGACACAGGTGTCACCCCCTAGAGTAATGACACAGGTGTGGTGTCACCCCCCAGGTAATGACACAGGTGTGTCACCAGATAATGACACAGGTGTGGTGACACCCCCAGGTAATGACACAGGTGACACCCCCCAGGTAATGACACAGGTGACACCCCCAGGTAATGACACAGGTGTCACCCCCAGGTAATGACACAGGTGTGGTGACACCCCCAGGTAATGACACAGGTGACACCCAGGTAATGACACAGGTGTGGTGACACCCCCAGGTAATGACACAGGTGTGGTGACACCCCCAGGTAATGACACAGGTGTGGTCACCCCCCAGGTAATGACACAGGTGTGGTGTCACCCCCAGGTAATGACACAGGTGTGGTGCCCCCCCCTGGGGTGACAATAAATGAGCTCCCCCCACCCCAGGTGACAATAAACCATCCCCCCAAAATGATCACACAGGTGTGCTGTGCCAGGTGTGTTTATTGATCACACAGGTGTGTTTATCGATCACACAGGTGTGTTTATCCATCACACAGGTGTGTTAATCACACAGGTGTGTTTATTGATCACACAGGTGTGTTTATCGATCACACAGGTGTGTTTATTGATCACACAGGTGTGTTTATCAATCACACAGGTGTTTATCCATCACACAGGTGTGTTTATTGATCACACAGGTGTGTTTATCGATCACACAGGTGTGTTTATCAATCACACAGGTGTGTTTATCCATCACACAGGTGTGTTTATCGATCACACAGGTGTGTTTATCAATCACACAGGTGTGTTTATCCATCACACAGGTGTGTTTATTGATCACACAGGTGTGTTTATCAATCACACAGGTGTTTATTGATCACACAGGTGTGTTTATTGATCACACAGGTGTGTTTATTGATCACACAGGTGTGTTTATCCATCACACAGGTGTGTTTATCAATCACACAGGTGTGTTTATTGATCACACAGGTGTGTTTATTGATCACACAGGTGTTTATTGATCACACAGGTGTTTATTGATCACACAGGTGTGTTTATCGATCACACAGGTGTTTATTGATCACACAGGTGTTTATCCATCACACAAGAGTTTATTGATCACACAGGTGTTTATTGATCACACAGGTGTGATGCCCAGGTGTGTTTATCCATCACACAGCTGTGTTTATCCAGGTGTGTTTATCCAGGTGAGCTGCCCAGGTGCGCTCACTGCCCCCCGAACAGATCCTCGTTGTAAACCACCTGCGACCTCTTGTCCCGGTGCGAGCCCTTGGCGCTGTTCTTCACCGCTGGGGGGGACCCCAAAATAGCACAGGGGGACCCCAAAATATCGCACAGGGACCCCAAAATATCGCACGGGGTCCCCAAAATTACATGGGATCCCCAAAATATCACACGGGGACCCCAAAATATCACACGGGGACCCCAAAATTACATGGGATCCCCAAAATATCACACGGACCCCAAAATTACACGGGGTCCCCAAAATATCACACGGGGACCCCAAAATATCACACGGGGACCCCAAAATTACATGGGATCCCCAAAATATCACACGGACCCCAAAAATATCGCTACGGACCCCAAAATTACATGGGATCCCCAAAATACCACAGACCCCCAAAATATCACAGAGACCCCCAAAATTACATGGGGACCCCAAAATATCACACGGGGTCTCCAAAATATCACACAGGGACCCCCAGGGACCCCAAAAATATCACACAGGGACCCCAAAATTACATGGGATCCCCAAAATATCACACAGACCCCAAAATATCACACAGACCCCAAAATATCACACGAGGACCCCAAAATATCACACGAGGACCCCAAAATCACACAGGGACCTCCCCAGGGACCCCAAAATCACACGGGGATCCCCCCAGGGACCCCTAGACTACCCAGGGACCCCCAGAGCCCCCCAAACTCCCCCAGACTCACCCAGACCACCCCAAACTCCCCCAGAGCCCCCCCCAGACTCACTCCAGACTCCCCCCAGACCCACTCCAGACTCACCCAGGGACCCCCAGACCCACCCAGAGCCCCCCAGACGCCCCCCAGACTCACCTAGGGACCCCCCAGACCCACCCAGAGCCCCCCCAGACGCCCCCAGACTCACCCAGACTCCCCCAAACCCCCCAAACTCCCCCCAAAGCCCCCCAGACTCACTCCAGACTCCCCCAGACTCACCCAGGGACCCCCCAGACTCCCCAGACCCACTCCAGACTCACCCAGGGACGCCCAAAATCCCCCCAAACTCCCCCCAGACTCACCCAGAGCCTCCCCAAGCTCCCCCAGACTTCCCCCAGACTCACTCACGGATCCCCAGACTGACCCAGGGACCCCCAGAGCCCACCCAGACTCCCCCCAGACTCACCCAGACCCTCCCAGACTCACTCCAGACTCACCTAGGGATCCCCAGACCCACCCAGAGCCCCCCCCTAGACTGACCCAGGGACCCCCAGACCCCCCAAACTCCTCCCAGACTCCCCCAGAGCGCCCCCCAGGCTCACCCAGGGATGCCCAAAATCCCCCCAGACTCCCCCCAGACCCATCCAGAGCCCCCCAGACGCCCCCAGACCCACCCAGAGCCCCCCAGACGCCCCCAGACTCACCCAGAGACCCCCAAAGCTCCCCCAGGACGCCCCCAGACTCACCCAGAGCCCCCCAAACTCCTCCCAAACTCCCCCAGACTCACCCAGGGACCCCCAGACCCACCCAGAGCCCCCCAGACGCCCCCAAAGACCCACCCAGAGCCCCCCCAAAGACGCCCCCCATAGACTCTACCCAGGGACCCCCAGAGCTGATTTCCCGTGGCGCCTCCAGCATCGGCTGCTGCGAGCTGATGCTGACCTTGAGCTGCACGTCCTGGACCCACGGCCCCCGTTCAGCTGGGGGCCCAAAAACACCCAAAAACATCCCAAAAATATCCCAAAACATCCTGAAAATATCCCCAGAGCACCCAAAAATCCACCAAAATCCACCCAAAACCAGCCCAAAATCCACCCAAAAACATCCCAAAAAATATCCCAAAAACATCCTGAAAATATCCCCAGCACCCAAAATCCACGAGAATCCACCCAAACCAGCCCAAAATCCACCCAAAACAGCCCAAAACATCCCAAAAACATCCCAAAACATCCTGAAAATATCCCCAGAACACCCAAAATCCACCGAAATCCGCCCAAAACAGCCCAAAATCCACCCAAAACAGCCCAAAAACATCCCAAAAACATCCCAAAACATCCTGAAAATATCCCCAGAGCACCCAAAATCCACTGAAATCCGCCCAAACAGCCCAAAAATCCACCCAAAACAGCCCAAAAACATCCCAAAACATCCCAAAACATCCTGAAAATATCCCCAGAGCACCCAAAATCCACCGGAAATCCACCCAAAACAGCCCAAAATCCACCCAAAAACATCCCAAAACATCCTGAAAATATCCCCAGAACACCCAAAATCCACCGAAATCCAAAGCCCAAAAACAGCCCAAAAATCCACCCAAAACAGCCCAAAACATCCCAAAACATCCTGAAAATATCCCCAGAGCACCCAAAATCCACCGAAATCCGCCCAAAACAGCCCAAAATCCACCCAAAACAGCCCAAAACATCCCAAAAACATCCCAAAACATCCTGAAAATATCCCCAGAGCACCCAAAATCCACCGAAATCCACCCAAAACAGCCCAAAATCCACCCAAAAACATCCCAAAACATCCTGAAAATATCCCCAGAACACCCAAAAATCCACCGAAATCCGCCCAAAAACAGCCCAAAATCCACCCAAAAACAGCCCAAAAACATCCCAAAACATCCTGAAAATATCCCCAAAACACCCAAAATCCACCGAAATCCACCCAAACCAGCCCAAAATCCACCCAAAACAGCCCAAAAATATCCCAAAACATCCTGAAAATATCCCCAGAGCACCCAAAATCCACCCAAACCAGCCCAAAATCCTCCCAACCCCCACCTCAGCAACGGCCCCGTTCAGCTGGGGGCCCAAAAACATCCCAAAAACATCCTGAAAATATCCCCAAAGCACCCAAAACATCCCAAAACATCCCAAAATCCACCCAAAACAGCCCAAAAACATCCCAACCCCCACCTCAGCAACGGCCCCGTTCAGCTCGGGGCAAGAGGGGTCAGGGCACCCCAAAAACAGCCCAAAAATATCCCAAAACCACCCAAAATCCACCCAAAATATCCCGAAAATATCCCCAAAACACCCAAAATCCACCCAAAATCCTCCTAAACACCCCCAAACAGCCCAAAATCCACCCAAAACACCCAAAATCCACCCAAAACATCCCAAAAGCCTCTCAAAACACCCCAAATCCACCGAAATCCTTCCAAATCCCCTCAAAACACCCCAAAATCCCCCCCAAAAAACCCAAAAATCTCCCCAAATCCACCCAAAACATCCCAAAATCTCCCAAAAAATCTCCCCAAAAGTCCCCCATCCACCCAAAAAATCTCCCAAAACCCACCCCAAAAGCCTCACACAAAACACCCCAAAATCCACCCAGAAAACCCAAAATCCACCTAAAAACCTCCAAAATCTCCCAAAATCCACCCCAAGCACCCCAAAATCCCCAAATCCATCCCAAAATCCCCCCAAAACACCCCAAAAAATCTCCCCAAAACCCACCCCAAAAGCCACACACAACATCCAAAAATCCACCTAAAAACCCCCAAAATCTCCCAAAATCCACCTCAATCATCCCAAAATCTCCAAAATCCCCCAAAATCCCCCCAAAACCCACCTCAACATCCCCCAAACACCCCAAAATCCCCCAAATCACCCCCCAAATCTCCCAAAATCCACCCAAAACACCCCAAAATCCCCCAAATCCCACACAAATTCCCCCAAATCCACCCAAACCAGCTCAAAAATCCCCCCAAAATCTCCCAAAATCCACCTCAACATCCCCCAAACACCCCAAAATCCCCCTAAATCATCCCAAAATCTCCCAAAATCCACCTCAACATCCCCCAAAAATCCCCCTAAATCACCAAAAATCTCCCAAAATCCACCCCAAGCACCCAAAAATCCCAAAATCCCCCAAAAATCTCCCAAAATCCACCTCAACATCCCCCCAAACACCCCCAAAATCCCCCTAAATCACCCCAAAATCTTCCAAAATCCACCCCAAACGCCCCCAAAAATCCCAAACCCCCCAAAACCCCCCAATTTCCCCTCCCCCACCTCAGCAATGGCCTGGTCGGCCGACTCCATCTTCTCGAGAGGTGACGCATGCAGCTGAGGGGGACTACCGGGAGGGGTGCATGCCCACGCCCACCCGGGGCCGCCACGCCACAGCGGCCACACCCACCCAGGCCCGCCTCGCGCGTGACCGCCCGTTTTAGCCCCACCCACGCTGAGTTCCACCCCCATTTAGCCCCGCCCATGTGACCACACCCCATTTAGCCACGCCCACTCAATGGGCTGCTCCATTGAAAAGTTAATGACGTCACCCATAGCCCCGCCCATTTTGCCTCCCCACCTTTTGGGCGTGTCCATGGAGAGATCAATGACCCCCACCCATAGCCCCGCCCTTTTTGGCCCCCACCCACTTGCGGGGCGTGTCCATGGACAGCTCGATAATGTCACTACGACTCACGCGTTTTTGGCCCCACCCACTTTTTGGGGTGTGTTCACTGAGGGCGATGATGTCATTAATGACCCCGCTCTATTTTGGCCCCACCCACTTTCTGGGCGTGTTCATAAACAGATCGATTATGTCACCCATAGCCCCGCCCATTTTTTGCCCCACCCACTTTTTTTTGGGCGTGTTCACTGAGGGCGATGATGTCATTAATGACGCCCGCCCATTTGGCCCCACCCACTTTCTGGGGCGTGTCCATGGACAGATTCGATGATGTCATTAGTGACGTCATCCATAACCCCCACCCCATTTTTGCCCCACCCACTTCCGGGCGTGTCCACGGACATCTCCATGATGTCATTGATGACATCATGCATGGCCCACCGCCATCTTTAGGCCCCACCCACTTCGCGGGGGCGTGTCCAGTCAGTTCAATAATGTCACCCATAGCCCCGCCCCTCTTTTTTGCTCCACCCACTTCCTGAGTGTGTCCATGGACCACTTGATGATGTCATTAATGACGTCACCCATAACCCCACCCTTTTTAAAGGCCCCACCCACTCGTGAGGCGTGTCCATGGACAGATCAATGACGTCACCCACAGCCCCGCCCATCTTTAAGCCCCACCCACTTCCTGGGCGTGTCCACGGACAGGCTGATGATGTCATTAATGACGTCACCCACAACCCGCCCCCTTTCTGGCCCCCACCACTTTAAGGGGCATGTCCATGGAGAGATCAATGACCCCACCCATAGCCCCGCCCATTTTTAGGCCCCACCCACTTTTGGGGGCGTGTCCATGGTCAAGTCGATGATGTCATTAATGATGTCACCAATGGCCCCGCCCCCTTTTGGGCCCCACCCACTTTCTGAGCGTGTCCGTGGGCAGGTCGGGTCACGTCACCCACAGCCCCGCCCCTTTTAGCCCCACCCATTTTTTGGGGGTGTGTCCATGGACAGCTCGATGATGTCATTAATGACCCCGCCCACCTTTAAGCTCCACCCACTTTCTGGGCGTGTCCACGGACAAGTCAATGACCCCATCCACGGCCCCGCCCATCTTTAAGCTCCACCCACTTTCTGGGCGTATCCATGGACAGATCAATGACCCCACCCACAGCCCCGCCCCCTTTTTGGCCCCACCCACTTTCAGGGCGTGTCCATGGACAGCGCAATGATGTCATTAACGATGTCACCCACAGCCCCGCCCCCTTTGCCCCCACCCACTTGCGGGGCGTGTCCATGGACAACCCAATGACGTCACCCCCAACCCCGCCCACTTTTAGGCCCCACCCACTTTCTGGGCGTGTCCACGGACAGCACAATGATGTAATTAATGACGTCACCCACAGCCCCGCCCATTTTTAGGCCCCCACCCACTTTCTGGGCGTGTCAGTGGCCAGCCCAATGACGTCACCCATAACCCCGCCCGTTCTTAGGCCCCCACCCACTTTCTGGGGCGTGTCAGTGGCCAGCCCAATGACGTCACCCATAACCCCGCCCATTTTTAGGCCCCACCCACTTGCGGGGCGTGTCCATGGACAGGTCGATGATGGCGCCGAAGGGGCCGAAGGCTCCGCGCAGCAGCTCCGGGCTCAGCTCGGCCCCGTGCACGTACAGAGTGTTCCCCTTGCGCGGGGGGCGGCGCTCCGGGAAGGAATCCGACCCTGGGGGGGAAAAATGGGGTCAGGGACCCCCAAAATGGGGTTAGAGACCCCCAAATTGGGGACAGGGACCCTAAAACAGGGACCCCAAATTGGGGATAGGGACCCCAGAACAGGGACACACACACAGAGTGTTCCCCTTGTGCGGGGGGCGGCGCTCGGGGAAGGAATCCGATCCTGGGGGGGACAAAATGGGGTCAGGGACCCCCAAAATGGGGTTAGAGACCCCCAAAATGGGGTTAGAGACCCCCAAATTGGGGACAGGGACCCCCAAAATGGAGACAGGGACCCCAGAACAGGGACACACACACAGAGTGTTCCCTTTATGCTTGCTGACCGGGGGAACGAAGTCCGATCCTGGGGGGACAAAATGGGGTCAGAGACCCCCAAAATTGGGGATAGAGACCCCAAATTGGGGACAGGGACCCCAAAACAGGGACACACACCCATGTGTTCCCGCTAACTAGGGGGCGGCGGGGAAGGAATCGGATCCTGGGGGGCACAAAATGGGGTTAGAGACCCCCAAAATGGGGTTAGAGACCCCCAAAGTGGGGTTAGAGACCCCAAATTGGGGACAGGGACCCCAAAACAGGGACACACACACAGAGTGTTCCCCTTGCGCGGGGGGCGGCGCTCGGGGAACGAGTCCGACCCTGGGGGGGACAAAATGGGGTTAGAGACCCCCAAAATTGGGGATAGAGACCCCAAATTGGGGACAGGGACCCCAAAACAGGGACCCCAAAACAGGGACACACACACAGAGTGTTCCCCTTGCGCGGGGGGCGGCGCTCGGGGAACGAGTCCGACCCTGGGGGGGACAGGGACCCCCAAAATGGGGTTAGAGACCCCCAAATTGGGGACAGGGACCCCGAAATGGGGACCCCAAAATAGAAACAGGGACCCCAAAACAGGGTCACACACACACAGAGTGTTCCCCTGCTTGTAGGGGGGGGGCGGCTCGAGGAAGGAATCCCGATCCTGGGGGGGGAAAAATGGGGTCAGGGACCCCCAAAATGGGGACAGGGACCCCCCAAATTGGGGACAGGGACCCCAGAACAGGGACACACACACAGGGTGTTCCCCTTGGCTTGAAGGCTGAGGGGGAAGGAATCCGATCCTGGGGGGGGCACAAATTGGGGTTAGAGACCCCAAAATGGGGTTAGAGACCCCCAAAATGGGGTTAGAGACCCTGAAATGGGGTTAGAGACCCCCAAATTGGGGGACAGGGGACCCCAAAACAGGGACACACACACAGGGTGTTCCCCTTGCGCGGGGGGCGGCGCTCGGGGAACGAGTCCGACCCTGGGGGGGACAGGAACGCCCAAAATGGGGTTAGGGACCCCCAAATTGGGGATAGGGACCCCAGAACAGGGACACACACACAGCGTGTTCCCCTTCGCTTGAGGGGGGGGCGGCGCTCGGGGAAGGAATGCGGATCCTGGGGGGCACAAAATGGGGTCAGAGACCCCAAAATGGGGTTAGAGACCCCCAAATTTGGGTTAGAGACCCCAAAATGGGGACAGGGACCCCAAATTGGGGACAGGGACCCCCAAATTTGGGACAGGGACCCCCAAATTGGGGACAGGGACCCCAGAACAGGGACACACACACAGAGTGTTCCCCTTGCGCGGGGGGCGGCGCTCGGGGAAGGAATCGGATCCTGGGGGGGAAAAAAGCGGGGTCAGGGACCCCAAAATGGGAGTTAGAGACCCCCAAATTTGGGTTAGAGACCCCAAATTGGGGACAGGGACCCCCCAAAATGGAGACAGGGACCCCAAAACAGGGACCCCAGAACAGGGACACACACACAGCGTGTTCCCCTTGCGCGGGGGGCGGCGCTCGGGGAACGAATCCGACCCTGGGGGGCACAAAATGGGGTTAGAGACCCCAAATTTGGGGTTAGAGACCCCCAAATTGGGGTTAGAGACCCCAAATTGGGGACAGGGACCCCCCAAAATGGAGACAGGGACCCCAAAACAGGGACACACACACAGGGTGTTCCCCTTGCGCGGGGGGCGGCGCTCGGGGAAGGAATCGGATCCTGGGGGGGACAGGGACCCCCAAAATGGGGTTAGGGACCCCCAAATTGGGGATAGGGACCCTGAAATGGGGACAGGGACCCCAAAATAGAAACAGAAACCCTAAAATAGAAATAGGGACCCCAAAACAGAAACAGGGACCCCGAAACGGGGACAGGGACAGAATCAGACCCCCCAAATTGGGGACAGGGACCCCAAAATAGAAACAGGGACCCCAAAACAGAAACAGGGACCCCAAAATAGAAACAGGGACCCTAAAATAGAAATAGGGACCCCAAAACAGAAACAGGGACCCCGAAACGGGGACAGGGACAGAATCAGACCCCCCAAATTGGGGACAGAGACCCCAAAATAGAAACAGGGACCCCAAAATGGGAACAGGGACCCCCGAAAGCGGGGACAGGGACAGAGGGAACAGGGACCCCAAAATAGAAACAGGGACCCCAAAATAGAAACAGAGACCCCAAAATGGGAACAGGGACCCCGAAACGGGGACAGGGACAGAATCAGACCCCCCAAATTGGGGACAGGGACCCCAAAATAGAAACAGGGACCCCAAAACAGAAACAGGGACCCCAAAATAGAAACAGGGACCCCAAAATGGGAACAGGGACCCCAAAATAGAAACAGGAACCCCAAAATGGGAACAGGGACCCCAAAATAGAAACAGGGACCCCGAAACAGGGAGAAGCACAGAATCAGACCCCCAAATTGGGGACAGGGACCCCAAAATAGAAACAGGGACCCCAAAATAGAAACAGGGACCCCCAAAATAGGGACAGGGACAGACCCCAGGGGAATAGGGACCCCAAAATGGGGTTAGAAACAGGGTCAGACACCCCAAAATAAAAACAGGGACCCCAAAATGGGAACAGGGACCCCAAAATGGGAACAGGGACCCCAAAATAGAAACAGGGACCCCAAAACGTGAACAGGACCCCAAGGGGGGCAGGGACAGACCCCAGAATTTGGAACAGACCCCAAAAGGTTTTTAGTCCCAGCCCCAGGAGATTTTTACCCCCCCAGGATATTTTTTAACCCCCCCATTATTTTTTTAACCTCCCAAAATATATTTTAACCCCCCCCATTATTTTTACCACCCCCGTTACTTCCAGCCCCTCCCATTATTTTTTAACCCCCCAGGATATTTTCACCCCCCCGAATATTTTTTAACCCCCCAGAATGTTTTCCCTCCCCCAGAATATTTTTTTACCCCCCAGGATATTTTTTAACCCCTCCCCATTATTCTTTAAACCCCTCCCAGAATATTTTTCCCTCCCCCCAGAATATTTTTTTAATCCCCCTAAGATATTTTAACCCCCCTAGGATAATTTAACCCCCCAGGATATTTTTTTAACCCACCCAGGATATTTTTTAAACCCCCCATTATTCTTTAAACCCCCCCCAGGATATTTTTACCCCCCCAGAATATTTTTAACCCCCCCAGGATATTTTTTTACCCCCCATTATTCTTTAAATCCCCCAGAATATTTCCCCGAATATTTTTTAACCCCCCAGAATATTTTAACCCCCCAGGATATTTTTTAACCCCCCATTACTTTTTCCCACCCCCCATTATTCCCAGCCCCCTCTCCAGGATATTTTTAACCCCTCCCAGAATATTTTTACCCCCCAGGATATTTTTTTACCCCCCCAGAATATTTTTTTCCCCCCAGGATATTTTTTAATCCCCCAGAATATTTTAACCCCCCAGGATATTTTTTCCCCACCCAGGACATTTTAAACCCCCCATTATTCTTTAAAGCCCCCCAGGATATTTTAACCCCCCCCAGAATATTTTTACCCCCCCAGAATATTTTTTACCCCCCAGGATATTTTTAACCCCCCCAGGATAATTTAACCCCCCAGGATATTTTTTTCCTCCCCCAGAATATTTTTTTACCTCCCCCAGAATATTTTAACCCCCCCAGAATATTTTTTTAACCCCCCAGAATATTTCCCCCCCCAGGATATTTTAACCCCCTCCAAGATAATTTAACCCCCCCCAGGATATTTTTTACCCCCCCCATTATTCTTTTAACACCCCCAGAATATTTTTTTACCCCCCAGGATATTTTTCACCCCCCCAGAATATTTTAACCCCCTCTCAGGATAATTTAACCCCCCCAGGATATTTTCCCCCCAGAATATTTTTTAAGCCCCCCCATTATTCTTTAAAGCCCCCCAGGATATTTTAACCCCCCAGAATATTTTTAACCCCCCCAAAGCATTTTACCCCCCCCAGAATATTTTTTACGCCCCCAGAATATTTTAACCCCCCAGGATATTTTTTACCTCCCCAGGATATATTTTATACCCTCCCCATTATTCTTTAGAGCCCCCCAGGATATTTTAACCCCTCCCAGAATATTTTAAACCCCCCCAGAACATTTTTTAACCCCCCAGGATATTTTTTAACCCCCCCAGGATATTTTTTTCCTCCCCCAGAATATTTTTAACCCCCCAGGATATTTTTAACCCCCCAGGATAATTTCCCCCCAAGATATTTTTTACCCCCCAGAATATTTTTTTACATCCCCAGAATATTTTTTAACCCCCAGAATACTTTTTAAACCCCCCAGGATATTTTTTAACCCCCCAGAATATTTTTAACCCCCCAGGGTATTTTTTACCCCCCAGAATATTTTCCCCTCCCCCAGAATATTTTTTCCCCCCCAGGATATTTTTTACCCCCCAGAATATTTTTTTAAACCCCCCATTATTCTTTAAACTCCCCCAGGATATTTTTCCCGCCCCCAGAATATTTTTAACCCCCCAGAATATTTTTACCCCCCCAGGATATTTTTTTACCCCCCCCAGGATATTTTTAACCCCCCAGGATAATTTAACCCCCCAGGATATTTTTTTCCTCCCCCAGAATATTTTTTTACCTCCCCCAGAATATTTTAACCCCCCAGAATATTTTAACCCCCCAGAATATTTTTTAACCCCCAGAATATTTCCCCCCAGGATATTTTAACCCCCTCTCCAAGATAATTTAACCCCCCCCAGGATATTTTTTACCCCCATTATTCTTTTAACCCCCCAGAATATTTTTTACCCCCCCAGGATATTTTTCACCCCCCCAGAATATTTTAACCCCCTCTCCAGGATAATTTAACCCCCCAGGATATTTCCCCCCCAGAATATTTTTTAAGCCCCCCATTATTCTTTAAAGCCCCCCAGGATATTTTAACCCCCCAGAATATTTTTAACCCCCCAGGGTATTTTTTACCCCCCAGAATATTTTTACCCCCCAGGATATTTTTAACCCCCCAGAATATTTCTTACCCCCCCAGGATATTTTTTCCCCCCCAGGGTATTTTTTTAACCCCCCAGGATATTTTAACCCCCCAGAATATTTTTTACATCCCCAGAATATTTTTTTACCCCCCAGAATATTTTAAACCCCCCAGAACATTTTTTAACCCCCCAGGATATTTTTTAACCCCCCAGAATATTTTTTAACCCCCCAGGATATTTTTTAACCCCCCATTATTCTTTAAAGCCCCCCCAGGATATTTTAACCCCCCAGAATATTTTTAACCCCCCCCAGGGCATTTTTTACCCCCCTCCAGAATATTCTTTCGGCCCCCCAGAATATTTTTTACGCCCCCAGAATATTTTTTACCTCCCCAGAATATTTTAACCCCCCCAGGGCATTTTTACCCCCCAGAATATTTTTTACGCCCCCAGAATATTTTTTTACCTCCCCCATTATTTTTTAACCCCTCCAGGATATTTTTCCCGCCCCCCAGAACATTTTTTAACCCCCCAGAATATTTTAACCCCCCAGTATTTTTTAGCCCCCCTCACTTCGGAAGGCGCCGTCCCTCTCCCTCTCCCGGTCCCGGTCCCGGTCCCGGTCCCGCCCTCCTCGGGCTCGGCCTCGGGCTCCCGCTCCCCCGCCCCCCTCGGCCTCCGCAGCCTCTCGCTGGCGCTGACGAAACTGGGGGGCGGGGAAGGGTCAGGGGTGCCCCAAAAACGACCCCAGACCCGTTTTGGTTAAGGGAGGGGGAGGGGTCACCCCTCAGTGAGCGATTTTCGCTCGGCGGCTGGGACTGTGGGGAGGAAGGGGTTAATGGGGGGGATTGGGGAGCACCGAAATTAAAGGGGAGGGGTCGTCAGGGACCCCGACCACCCACCCAAAAAATCCCGAAAAAAAATTCCCAGGATTGACCCAAAAAATCAAGGTTTAGGTTACACCACCCAAAAGAAATTTCATCAAAAATCGGCCAAAACTCCCCCAAAAATCCACTTTTAGACCCCCCCCACCCAAAAAAAAATTTCACACAAAAATCTCCCAAACCTCCCTGAAAAAAATCCACATTCTCAGACCCCCCAAAAATCCACATTTAGACCCCCCAAAAATTCCCCCAAAAAATTCCCCTCCCTCAGATCCCCCCCCAAAAAAAAACTTGAAAAATCCCCCCAAAAAATCCACTTTTAGACCCCCCCACCCAAAAAAAATTTCCCCAAAAATCCCCCAGACCCCCCCTAAAAAATCCACATTCTCAGACCCCCCCAAAAAATTCCCCTAAAAAAATTCCCCCTCTGACCCTCCCCCCAAAAAAATAAATCCCCTGAAAATTCCCCAGACCCCCCAAAAAAATCACATTTAGCTTCCTCCCCCCCAAAATCCCCCCCAAAGTTTTTGGCACCTCCTGGGAGTCGTCGTCGGCCGAGACGCTGCGCTGGAAGGGCTGGAAGGTGGGGCGGGGCCCTTCTCGGGGTCCTGGGGGAGGGAAAGTGAGGGGGGTCTCCATGGGGGAGGGGAAAGGTGAGGGGGTCTCCATGGGGGAGGGGAAAGTGAGGGGGGTCTCCATGGGGGGGAGGGGAAAGTGAGGGGGGGGGGTCCCCATGGGGGGAGGGGAAAGGTGAGGAGGGGTCCCCAGGGGGAGGGGAAAGTGAGGGGGGGTCCCCAGGGGGAGGGGGAAAGTGAGGGGGGGTCCCCATGGGGGAGGGGGAAAGGTGAGGAGGGGTCCCCAGGGGGAGGGGAAAGTGAGGGGGGGGGGTCCCCAGGGGAGGGGGAAAGTGAGGGGGGTCCCCAGGGGGAGGGGAAAGTGAGGGGGGTCCCCAGGGGGAGGGGAAAGTGAGGGGGGTCCCCAGGGGGGAGGGAAAGTGAGGGGGGTCCCCAGGGGGAGGGAAAGTGAGGGGGGTCCCCAGGGGGAGGGGAAAGGTGAGGAGGGGTCCCCAGGGGGAGGGGAAAGTGAGGGGGGGGGGTCACCATGGGGGGAGGGGGAAAGTGAGGGGGGTCCCCAGGGGGAGGGGAAAGTGAGGGGGGTCCCCAGGGGGGAGGGGAAAGTGAGGGGGGTCCCCAGGGGGAGGGGAAAGTGAGGGGGGTCACCATGGGGGAGGGGAAAGTGAGGGGGGGTCACCATGGGGGGAGGGGGGTGGGGGTGGGGCCCTTCTCGGGGTCCTGGGGGAGGGGAAAGTGAGGAGGGGTCCCCATGGGGGATTTGGGAGAGATTTGGGGGGATTTTGGTTGATTTTGGGGAGATTTGGGGGTCCCGTGTCAATCCCCTCAATGTGGGGGAGGGGGTCCCCACTGCCCCCTCCCCCAAAATTCCCACCTTGAGCTTCCCCTCGAGGGTCTGGGGGGGGATTTGGGGAGGATTTGGGGTTGATTTGGGGCAATTTAGGGTCGATTTGAGGGAGATTTGGGGGGATTTCAGATGAATTTGGGGGAATTTTTGGGGGGATTTTGGGGATCCCGTGTCCATCCCCTCAATGTGGGGAGGGGTCTCCATTTCCACCCCACCTTGAGCTTCCCCCTCGAGGGTCTGGGGGGATTTGGGGAGGATTTGGGGTCGATTTGAGGGGAGATTTGGGGGATTTCAGGGAATTTGGGGGATTTTAGGGGATTTAAGGGAATTTTGGGGGATTTGGGGGGTCCCGTGTCAATCCCCCTCAATGTGGGGAGGGTCTCCATTTCCCTCCCCCAAATTCCCACCTTGAGCTTCCCCTCGAGGGTCTGGGGGGGGATTCTGGGGGCAATTTAGGGGTCGATTTGAGGGAGAATTGGGGGGATTTTTGGGGGGATTTGGGGGGATTTAAGGGAATTTGGGGGGATTTGGGGGCCCCGTGTCCATCCCCTCAATGTGGGGAGGGGTCTCCATTTCCCCTCCCCAAATTCCCACCTTGAGCTTCCCCTCGAGGGTCTGGGGGGGGGGATTTGGGGCAATTTAGGGTCGATTTGAGGGGAGAATTGGGGGATTTTGGGGGGGATTTGGGGGATTTGGGGGGATTTTGGGGGTCCCGTGTCCATCCCCTCAATGTGGGGAGGGTCTCCATTACCCCCTCCCCAAATTCCCACCTTGAGCTTCCCCTCGAGGGTCTGGGGGGGATTTGGGGGAGGATTTGGGGTTGATTTGGGGCAATTTAGGGTCGATTTGAGGGAGAATTGGGGGATTTTTAGGGGATTTAAGGGAATTTTGGGGGGATTTTGGGGATCCCGTGTCCATCCCCTCAATGTGGGGAGGGGTCTCCATTGCCCCCCTCCCCAAATTCCCACCTTGAGCTTCCCCTCGAGGGTCCTGGAGCGTTTGAACCCCGAGTTCTTGTTCTCGGCCTTGATGGCGCTGATGGCGCCGGACTTGACCAGGAGCTTGGCCTGCTCGGTGGCCGTGGCCGTGTCCACGGGGGGCTGCTCTGATAGGGCTGGGGGGAAATTTTATTATTATTTATATTTACATTTTTATTTTTATTTATATTTATTTATTTATTGTTTTTTAAATTTATATTTATAGTGATATTTCTGCAGCCTGGCCTGCTCGGTGGCCGTGGCCGTGTCCATGGGGGGCTGCTCCGACAGGGCTGGGGCAAATGGAATTATTTATATTTTTATTTATTTTTATTTATATTTATATTCATATTTATATTCATATTTTTGTTTTTATTTTTATTTTTATTTTTATTTTTATTTTTATTTTTTATTTATGTAGCCTGGCCTGCTCGG
>JAPFBE010000224.1:72500-84050 GCA_034336665.1 Luscinia megarhynchos | reverse complement strand
CGCGGGGTTACGTATTGCTCTCGCCCAGGCTTCAGGTGAGGCGGGAGACCCGAGAGAAGCGAGAGCCGGCCGCTGAGCTGCGGTCCCGCCCCGCCCGGCTGCTGCCGGTTTCGCTGAAAAGCAGGCGATGCGAAGCTGTGCTCCCCGCCCAGGCCAGGTGAGGCGGGAGACCCGAGAGAAGCGAGAGCCGGGCCGCTGAAGCGCGGTCCCGCCCCGCCCGCTGCTGCCGGCTTCGCTGAAAAGCTGGCGATGCGAAGCAGCTCCCCGCCCAGGCCAGGTGAGGCGGGGAGACCCGAGAGAAGCGAGATCCAAGCCGCGAAGCTGCGGTCCCGCCCGCCCGCTGCTGCCGGTTTCGCGAGAAGGGGGAGCCGGGTGCCCGCCGCTCCCTCCGGGCGACGGTGGCGGGCGAAGCGGCGGCGCCGTCTTTTTCCCGCCTCGCCTTAAGCCGGGCCGCCCGCTCTGGCGGGTGCGGCGCTCTTCGCTGCCGGGTCCGTGCGCTTTTACCGCAGCCGGGCTGGACGCTGCCGGGTTGCGCTTTGAGCCTGCCGAGTGGTAGGTTCCCCGCCCTTCCCCCGAGCTCCCCCGAGCACGGCTCGCCGGGCCTCGCTCTCCCGCCCCCGATCTGCCTTTGCCCAGAGAGAGCGCCCGCCTGGGAAGGGTTCGCGGGGCGTGCCGGTGGGGCATCCGCCTCGCCGCTCGCCTAAGGTGGGGGCTCGGTGACGGAGTCGCCCTGCGGAGTTTTGCCGCCGGGTTGGCGGCACCCCTTCCCCGCCGCGCCTCGCTGAAAGCATGGTTCCCCTTCCTCGCCCTGTCGGGACTCCGCGAAGGGCGGAGTGTTCATTTTAGCGGTGGCGGCCGTCATGTGGGTCGGGCTAGCGCCAGAGAGCGGGCCGGAACGCCGACAGAGAAGCGAGAGAGAAAAGCCCCCGGGCGATGTGGGGCGAAGGGCGGCGCCGCCCCCATCTCCCTCCTCGCTGGTGCGATCCGGAGCCACCGCGGGCCGGGCGGCGCGTGGGGTCTGGCCTGCTGCCCCGCTGCGTGGGTTGCCCGGCGGGCTGGGTTGCGAACGGCTCTGCTTTTTCAGGCGTGGCGGAGTGTGGGGGCCGCCCGCCTTTTCCCCCTTCTTTTTTCACGCTGCCTTAAGCCGCTGCACCGAAGCGCCGCTGACGACGAAGGGTCAGCGGGCCACGTAGCTTAAGGCCCAGAGAGACGCTTGTGTGCTGGGCGAGAGACCGAGAGAATCGCGGCCGGGCGGGCGGATGGGGGGTTTTGGGGAGTTGAGTCTCGAGTCCCCGCCCCTCAGCCCGTCCCCGGGCGCTGGCTCTAGACCGGCCGGGCGGGCGGATGGGGGTTTTAGGGGAGTTGAGTCTCGAAGTCTCGCCCCCGCCCTCGCCCCCGCCGAGAGGCCCGCGGACTCCCCGTGGTTAGCACGGTCGTGGCGACGCTGTAGTGTGCTTTTTGTCTTTTTTCCTCTTTTTCGGTTTTCTGTTGTCCCAGGAAGCGTGGCCGCGGGCCTTTGTCTCCGAAAGCCGATCGATGAGGTGGTTCCTCGGGTGGCGCCGGAAAGGGCCCTCGGCTGGCCGGGCACCTCTCCCCGGGCTTCTCTGTCATGGGGGAAGCTCGGCGGTGCCCCCGCTTCGAAAGCAGGGCGGTCTCCTTTCCGATCGGGCCACCCCGCCGTCGGGATGGCGCAGGTGTCGCCCTCCCGCTGCTTTGGGGGAGGAACGCCTTTACCGTCCCGGGTTGTGTGGACGGCCGCTGCGGCCCCCGCCAGTCCTCAGGTGTCCTTGGAAAGCCGCTGAGGTGCCGGTGCCGGGCTTCGTGCCGAGTATCGCCTGCTGGTGTGCCGGCCGCGAGCAGCGCCTGGCGGGCGTGTGTGCTCGAGCTCGAGCCGAGAAAGAGAGAGCGCGGTCCCCCGAGGGAAGACGGAGAGAGAGAAGAGAGAGAAAGGGGGGATGAGAACCGATGGGGCACGGACGGGGAAAAGAGCCCGCTCGCTGCCAAGACCGCACCGGGCGCCTCTTGGTCGCTGGCCGCTTCGCTGCAGAGCGAAGCCGCCTCGCCTCGGGGGCCTCGGGTGTCCGGCCGCTCGCTCGCCGGGTCGCTGTCTCCTCTAGCACGCCCCGTGCTTTTTCGGGTCGGGCCTCGGGGCGGGTCAGCCCCAGCCGAAGCCCCCTCGTCCGCGCGCCAGCCAGCCGCGGACTGTCGGAACGCGAGGTCGAAGTCTCGGGCGGGCGCCGGCCCCGAGAGAGAGCAGAAGCGAGAGAGAGAGAGAAAGAGCGAAAGAGAGAAAAACGGGAAGGAAGGCGAAGAAAAAAGGCTCGCTGTTGTCCTGGGCGAAAGAAGCTGCGCGAGCGGTCCCGCTCCTTGCCCGCGGGCGTATGGAAGGGCCGGCCGCCGGGTCGGCCGGGTCGCCGAGGGCGTTCCGCCTCGCCGCGGGTGGGGGTCGCCCGCTGCGTGCCGCTCGCTCCCCCAGGCGCTGGCTGCGCTGATGTCGCCGCCGCCGCCGCCATGCTCGCCGGGTCGGAGCGCGACCGAGAGAGAGCGAGAGAGAGAGAAGAGAGAGAGAGAGAGAAGCGGGGCGGCCAGGGTTGGTAGGGCGCCGCCGGGCGGGCGTGTCCGGGCTCGCTGGCGCCGCTGCGCGCCGCCGCTGGTGTGGCGGCTACCTGGTTGATCCTGCCAGTAGCATATGCTTGTCTCAAAGCTTAAGCCATGCATGTCTAAGTACACACGGGCGTGTACAGTGAAACCGCGAATGGCTCATTAAATCAGTTATGGTTCCTTTGGTCGCCTCTCTCCGGCCTCCTTGGATAACTGTGGTAATTCTAGAGCTAATACATGCCGACGAAAGCCACCTCCCGGGACGCTGGCAGTATTTATCAGACTAAAACCAACTCGGCCCGCCCCGCAGCTTTGGTGACTCTAGATAACCTCGAGCCGATCGCGACGCCTCGGGCGCGCGTATCGCACCCATTCAATGTCTGCCCTATCAACTTTCGATGGTACTGTCTGTGCCTACCATGGTGACCACGGGTGACGGGGAATCAGGGTTCGATTCCGAGAGGGAGCCTGAGAAACGGCTACCACATCCAAGGAAGGCAGCAGGCGCCAAGAATTACCCACTCCTCGGACCCGGGAGGTAGTGACGGTAATAACAATACAGGACTCTTTCGAGGCCCTGTAATTGGAATGAGCGCACTTTAAATCCTTGAGCGAGGATCCATTGGAGGGCAAGTCTGGTGCCAGCAGCCGCGTAATTCCAGCCCAATAGCGATCTTAAAGTTGCTGCAGTTAAAAGCTCGAAGTTGATCTTGGGATCGAAGCTGGCGGTCCGGCCATGAGGCGCAGCCACCGCTTCGTCCCAGCCCCCTGCCTCTCGGGCGCCCCCCTCGATGCTCTTAGCTGAGTATGCCCAAGGGGCCCAAGCCGCTTACTTTGAGAAAATTAGAGTGTTCAAAGCAGGCCGGCCGGCCGCATACTGCAGCTAGGAATAATGGAATAGGACTCCGGGTTCTATTTTGTTGGTTTTCGGAAACGGGCCATGATTAAGAGGGACGGCCGGGGGCATTCGTGATTGTGCCGCTTAGAGGTGAAATTTCGGACCGGGCGCAAGACGGCCTAGAGCGAAAGCATTTGCCAAGAATGTTTTCATTAATCAAGAACGAAAGTCGGAGGTTCAAGACGATCAGATACCGTCAGAAGTTCCCACCATAAACGTATGCCGACTGGCCATCCGGGCGGCGTTATTCCCATGACCCGGCCGGTAGCTCCCCGGAAACCCAAGTCTTTGGGTTCCGGGGAGTATGGTTGCAAAGCTGAAACTTAAAGGAATTGACGGAAGGGCACCACTAGGAGTGGAGCCTGCGGCTTAATTTGACTCAACACGGAAACCCTCACCCCGCCCCGGACACGGACAGGATTGACAGATTGAGAGCTCTTTCTCGATTCCGCGGGTGGTGGTGCATGGCCGCTCTTAGTTGGTGGAGCGATTTGTCTGGTTAATTCCCATAACTAACGAGACTCTGGCATGCTAATCCAGTTACGCCGACCCCCCGAGCGGTCGGGCGCCCAACTTCTTAGAGGGACAAGTGGCGCTCAGCCACCCGAGATTGAGCAATAACAGGTCTGTGATGCCCTTAGATGTCCGGGGTCGCACGCCGCTACACTGACTGGCTCAGCTTGTGCCTACCCTCCGGCCGGGCAGGCGCTGGTAACCCGCTGAACCCCATTCGTGATGGGGATCGGGATTGCAATTCTTCCCCGTGAACGTAGGAATTCCCAGTGCGCGGGTCATAAGCTCGCTGCTGATTAAGTCCCTGCCCTTTGTACACACCGCCCTGGCCGCTACCACCGGACATTGGATGGTTTAGTGAGGTCTCGGATCGCCCCGGGCGGGTCGGCCACGGCCCCGCCGGAGCCGCCGAGAAGACGGGTCGAACTTGACTATCTAGAGGAAGTAAAAGTCGTGAACAAGGTTTCCGAGGTGAACTCCGCGGAAGGATCATTACCGTGGGGGCCGGGCGCCGCCGCCGCCGCTCGCTTTTCCGCTCTCGCGACGCTCGGGCGTGCTCCCCCTCTCGCTGGAGGGAGGGAGGGGGGCCGCGACGCTCTTCCCCGACGCCAGCAGCAGCAGCCCCAGAGAGAGAGAAAGCGAGAGAGAGAGAGAGAGCGGAAGGCGCTACGGGCGCAGGCCGCCTCTCCGCTGGGGGGGAGGGCGCCGGGCGCGTGGCGTCGCCGCTACAGCAGCGGGCGCTCGCCTCACCGCGGCGCGCTGGCGTGGGCCGACCTCGCTAGACCGCTGGCCGCGACCGGGCGCCGTGAGGAAGCGCTGGGCGGGTTAGCCGGCCGGGCGCCGAGGCCGCTTTTCTTCCCCCCCCCGCCGTCGGGTCCGCTGTCGGTCCGCCCCTCGCCGGAGGCGGGGGACGGCCGGGCTGCCTCCGAGCTCGCCATCGCTGCCGGGCGCCGGCCGAACGCCGGTCGCCGGGCGCCACGCTTCTCGCAGACTCGGGCGGGCGTGAGCGAGAGTTTCGGGCGTCGGGTTGCTGCCCCCGCTGCTGCCGGGCGGGCGGCCCGAGCCGCCGGGCGTCCTCTCGGGCGCAGCGCCGGGCTACTGAGGGAAACCCCGGCCTCGAGACGGACGGCCGCCGGGCGGTGGCAGCGGACGCCGGGCGCGCTCGTCAGCGGACGCCCCTCCCCGAAGGTGGCAGCGGGGAGGCATGCCGGGCGGGGCTATGCAGGTCGTTTCCCTCGCCCCAGGGTCAGGGTATCTAGCGCCCGCGCTTCGGGCGTCTTCGCCCCATGCCCGCCGGTTTTTTCCCCTCGGGCGCCGCCACACGCCGTTGGGGGGGCCGGTAGGGAGAGGGAGAGGGGCCGCCGGGCCGGGCGGAGGTTTAAAGACTCGGGCGGCTGGTACGCCGCTGGCGCGCGGCGGGCGGCCGGCAGCGGGCGGTGCCGGGCGGCGGCGCGCGGGCGCCATCCGCGAGGGGGGTAGGGGAGCAGCCCGCCCCGCCGATCCCCCCCCGCTGCTGGTGGCGCTCCGCGGCCCGGCCGGCCGCGCCCCTCCCCTCTCGCTGTCGGTCGGCGCCCCGCTGGCGGGGGGCAGTCGTGTTTTGCCGGGAGGGGCGCTCTGCCCCCCTCTTCTGGCGGCCCGGTCTCGGGCGGAGAGATCAGCGCTGCAAGCTTAACCGAACCGGGTCCGCCGCTGGGCCGACCCGCCGCCGACATCGGCCTGGCCCGCTGCTGGCGTGTGCTCTCAGCCCTACGCCGGCCGCTGGGTGGCGGCCGCCGGGCCCGCCACGCCTTCGCCTCGGCCGCCGCTGGGCGCTTGGCGCTCGGGCGCCGGGCGCTGGCCGGGTCGCTGCCGCTTCTTGCCTCGGGACGGCCTTTGTGCCCTGGCGGGCGCTGGCGGCGGCCGCCGCCGGGCCGGCCATCCCTCCTGTCTCGAGCGGCCTCTCCCGTGCTTCGCAGTGCCGCGGCTGCGTCGCGGCCGGGCGAGCGCCGGGCGGTCTCCTCCTGGCCGGCGGAGGCCCGGCGAAGCGGGCGACTCTGCAGCCGGGTGTGGCGGCGCCGCCGCTGGTCAGTGTCCTTTCCCGGGGGAGAAGGCGCCCGCCGCTGTCGCCCCGCCCGGCCCCGCCTCGCCGCCTCCCCGCCGCCTTTCCCCGCCGCTGCGGCGGCCGCAGGGTTAAGGCGGCGGGCGGCCGCTGGGCCGCCCCGCTACCGTCCCCCGAGCGAAGCGAGGGGAGCGGGCGCGTTCCCCTCGGCTGAGCGCCAGACGCTTGCCGCTCTGGCGCGTGCCGGGCGCTTAAGGTGCTTCCCCGGGCGGGCGTAAGCGGGCGGGCGGGCGGTGGGTCTCGCCGAAGCGTAGGCCTCCGCACTCAGCGACGCCGCTCGGGTCGCCGGTGGCGCCCCGCCTCGGGCGCCGGGCGGGCGGAGCTGCCGCCGGCCCGCCCGGGCGGGCGGGGGAGAGCCGTCCCGCTGCGAGGAGGGGTTGCGCCGGGCGGAAGGAGGGCGGTCGCCGGCCGGCGTTTCCCGCTGGCGTCCGTGAAGGCCGCTGGGAAGCAGGTCGGCCGCCGCTGGCGCTGGGCGGCCTGGGCGGCGCTGCAGTCCGCCGATCGGGCCGAGGCGAAGGCGCTGAAGCGTGAGCGGGGCCGGGCGGCGGCGTCGCCGCTACCGGCCGCTGGCGGGCGGCTTCGGGTCCCGTGGAGCGAGGTCGGGCGGGCCGCCGCCCCGCTGGGCGGGGCGGTGCGGTGCGGTCCGTCCGCTGGTCGCTGGCTGCCAGCCTTCCGGCAGAGGCCGGGCCGAGCCCGGCGCCTGGGCCGCCTCCCGAAGAGCTAAGGGTCTTGCTGGCGGCGCTCTCCCCCCCTGGCGCTGGGGGGAGGCGGTCGGGGCGCGGGCCCCCCCGGCCGCTGGGGGCCGGCCTTGGGAGCGTAGGTGGGTTTTTTCCTCCTGTCTCTCCTCCGCTTGGAATTGACGCCTGTGTGCTCGTGACGGTCGAAAGCTATAGGGCCGCCGCTGGGCGCTGGGCGGTTCCGCCCCTCCGCTCGCCGGAGTCGGTGCCGAAAGCCAGACAACTCTTACGTGTGGATCACCGCTCGCGGCGTCGATGAAGAACGCAGCTAGCTGCGAGAATTAATGTGAATTGCAGGACACATTGATCATCGACACTTCGAACGCGACTTGCGCCCCCGGGTTCTCCCGGGCTACGCTTCGTCTGAGCTGCCGCTGACGATCAATCGCCGCCCTGGGGGGGCCTCTCCCCGGGCGGCGCTGCTGGGTGGCTCTCGCAGGTCCGGCTGCCGCGGGCGAGGCGACGGCCGCCGCCCTCGCCGCCGCTGCGAAGGGCCTTCGCCCCCTAAAGGCAGACTCGGGAGCGCCTGCGCTCCCTCGGGCCTCGAACGAGCCGCTGGGGCGGAGCTCGCCCTGCCGCTGAAGGGCCGCCACAGGCGAAGCGCGGCGGGCGGCCGGGGTAAGAGCGAGAGAGAGAGAGAGAGAGAGAGAGAGACGGCGCCGGAGACGCCAAGGGCGGTGCGAAAGCGAGCGAGAGGGCGAGAGGGCGAGAGGGAGGCGAGGGCGCTGGCCTCGCCTTCGGCTCCACCGCTGGCGTGTTGTCTGCGGGTGGGTACCGCGGGCGTACTGCGTTGCCGCTGTCGCTACGGCCGGGCGCTGAAGCGCCGGGGACGGGGCGCAACCCCGCCTCGTTGTCCCGAGCGCCTCTCCTCCTCCTCGTCGCTCGCCGCCCCGGTCGGTTCCCCTCGGTCAGGGCCGCTCTGCCGCGATGCCTGTTTCGCTCTCGCCTCCGGCTGGGAGTCTCCGTGGTCCGCGGTCTCTCTCCGTCCCCTCCGCTTCCGCCCGCGCCCGCTTCCGCTGTCTCCCTCCTCTGGTGGCGCTGGGCTGGCCAGGGTTTCGCTGAAGGAGGAGGAGGGGGCATTGGAAAGGGAGAGGGGGAGGAAGGGACGCTGGGCGCTGCACGAAGCTGCAAGGCCCGTCTGCCGTCGGGCCGTCGCTCGCTGGGGGCGGGCGGGCGGGCGGCGCTGGGCGTAGCCGGCAGCTTCTGGGCTTGGCGACCTCAGATCAGACGCGGGCGACCCGCTGAATTTAAGCATATTAGTCAGCGGAGGAAAAGAAACTAACGAGGATTCCCTCAGTAACGGCGAGCTTAAGAGGGAAAAGCCCAGCGCCGAATCCTCGCCTTCCGCTGTGGGGCGCGGGACATGTGGCGCATAGAAGCCCCCCATCCCCGGGCGGGCGCCTTCGGGGGACCCAAGTCCTTGTGGATCGAGGGCCGCAGCCCGCTGGACGGTGTGGAGGTCGGTAGCGCCCCCGGCGCGCCGGGCCCGGGCTTCTGGGAGTCGGGTTGCTTGGGAATGCAGCCCAAAGCGGGTGGTAAACTCCATCTAAGGCTAAATACCGCACGCAGACCGGAGCAGCCAACAAGTACCGTGAAGGGAAAGTTGAAAAGAACTTTGAAGAGAGAGTTCAAGAGGGCGTGAAACCGTTAAGAGGTAACGGTGGGGCCCGCGAGTCCGGCCTCGGAGGATTCAACCCGGGCGAAGTCAGCGGTCGGCCGGGCGCTGGTCGTGGGCGATCCTCGCCCCTCCCCTCCGCCCCTCGGGCGCTCACCGCTGGGCGGGCTGGGGGCGGGTCGGCGCTGGGACCGGCCGCCTGCCGGGTAGCCGGCCCTGGCCGGGCGATTTCTCCGCTGGCGTGTGCGCCGCGACCGGCTCCGGTCGGTTGGGTATCTCCGGCGGGTAGGTGGCTCGGCGCCGCTACCGCTGAAGCGAAAGGAAGCGGGCGTCGGGTGTTAGAGCCCCCGGCAGCAGGTCTCGGCCAATCCCGGGCCGAGGGAGAGGACCGCCGCCGCTCTCTCCTCCCCCCGTGGGCGGGCGCCAGGACGGGGGACGCCGCGCTGACCCTCTCTTCTCGGGGGCGGTAGGCGCCCCCGCGAGCGCCGGGCGTTTCGGCGCTGGGGTGCGGGGGCCGGGCTCGCCGCCCCCGGGCGCCGCTGTCAACCGGGGCGGACTGTTCTCAGTGCGCTCTCGACCGCTGTGGGCGCCGCCGGGCCGGGCCGATTCGGGCCGCTTCGCGTAGGGGCTTTGCTTCGGGGTCCGCCGGGCGATGTCGGGCTACCCACCCCGACCCGCCTTGGAAACACGGACCAAGGAGTCTAACACGGCGCTGTAGTCAGGGGCCCGCGGCGGAAAGCCCGCGGGCTTAATGAAGGTGAGGGCCGGGCGCCCGCCGGCCGAGGTGGGATCCCGGGCGCTGCCGCCTGGCGCATCCACCGCCCGTTTCGCCGCCGCCCCCGGCCCTCGCTGGGGGGCCGGGAGGTGGAGCGTGAGCGCACGCCGCTAGGACCCTAAAGATGGTGAACTATGCCTGGCAGGGCGTAAGCCAGAGGAAACTCTGGTGGAGGTCCGTAGCGTGTCCTGACGCGTAAATCGGGTCGTCCGACCCGGGTCTAGGGGCGAAGACTAATCGGAACTATCTAGTAGCTGGTTCCCTCCCGTTTCCCTCAGGATAGCTGGCGCCGGCAATGGGCAGTTTTACCCGGTAAAGCTTAATGATTAGAGGTCTTGGGGCCGGAAACGATCTCAACCTATTCTCAAACTTTCAATGGTAGTGGGCCGCTCGCTGGCTGCTGGAGCCGCTACTGAATGCGAAAGTGCCCAGTGGGCCACTTTTGGTAAGCAGAACTGGCGCTGCGGGATGAACCGAACGCCGGGTTATACGCCCGACGGGCGACGCCATCAGAGCCCAGAAAAGGTGTTGGTTGATCTAGACAGCAGGACGGGTGGCCATGGAAGTCGGAATCCGCTTAAGGAGTGTGTAACAACTCACCCGGCCGAATCAACTAGCCCTGAAAATGGATGGCGCTGGAGCCGCCGGGCTCATACCCCGGCCGCCGGGCGTAGTGCGAAGATTCGCGGGGCTAGGCCGCGACGTAGTAGGAGGGCCGCTGCGTGAGCCTGGAAGCCTGGGGCGCGGGCCCGGGTGGAGCCAAAAGCGAGGTGCAGATCTTGGTGGTAGTAGCAAATATTCAAACGAGAGCTTTGAAGGCCGGCGGAGCAGGGTTCCATGTGAACAGCAGTTGAACATGGGTCAGTCGGTCCTAAGCTTATAGGCGAACAGCCGTTCGGCGGGGCGGGCGATGGCCCCGCTGTCTCTGGAGCCGACCGGAAGGGGAGTCGGGTTCAGATCCCCGAACCGAGTGGCGGAGACGGGCGCCGCGAGGTTTCCAGTGCGGTGACGCAACCGCATCCCGGAGAAGCCGGGCGGGAGCCCCGGGAGAGTTCTCTTTCTTTGTGAAGGGCCGGGCGCTCTGGAATGGGTTCGCCCCGAGAGGGGCCCGCGCCTTGAAAGCGCCGCGTTCCGGGCGGGCGTCCGTGAGCTCTCGCTGGCCCGTGAAAACTGGGGAGAGGGTGTAAGTCTCGGCCGGGCCGCACTCCATATCCGCAGCAGGTCTCCAAGGTGAACAGCCTCTGGCATGTTGGAACAATGTAGGTAAGGGAAGTCGGCAAGCCGGATCCGTAATCCTCGGGATAAGGATTGGCTCTAAGGGCTGGGTCGGTCGGGTTGGGGCGCTGGCATGGGTTAGCGCGCCGCTGCTGGACGAGGGCGCCGCTGCTGGTGGAGGGCGCCCGCTGCGGGCGGGCGCTGCTAGCGCGGGCGGCGACTCTGACGCGCTGCCGGGCTCCTTCCCCGTGGATCGCCCCCAGCTGCGGCGGGCGCCGCCGCCTCTCCTCCGCCTCTCGCCCCTCTCCGCCTTCTTGCCGCGTCTCGCCCGGGCCTTGGCGGGCGGCGGGCGGGCGGTCGCCGCCGTGGTCGCCGTTGCCGCCGGGCGGCCGCCTCGGGCGGCCGCTGCTGCCGGGTTGGCGCGGGCGCTGGGCGGCGCTGCCGGCGAGCTCGCCCGGGCGGGCGGCCGGGCGCCGGGCGGTCGGTCGCTGGGCGGGTCCCCGGGGGTCCTCGGCCGGCGCCTCACCGGCCGCAGCCTAGCAGCCGGGCTTAGAACTGGTGCGACCAGGGAATCCGACTGTTTAATTAAAACAAAGCATCGCGAAGGCCCGAGGCGGGTGTTGACGCGATGTGATTTCTGCCCAGTGCTCTGAATGTCAAAGTGAAGAAATTCAATGAAGCGCGGGTAAACGGCGGGAGTAACTATGACTCTCTTAAGGCAGCTTGAGAGGGCTAGTTACTGACTGGGCTCCGCTGCGAAAGTCACACCTCCCCGTGGTCCCGCCGGACACCCGTAAAGGGTGGCTAAGTTGACTTTTCGCCCCAGTGTGAGTGGGGGAGTTCTGCTCCCCCCTGCTGCTGGCCCTCGCAAGCCAGTAGTAGCGTCACAAAACCGCAGAAACCTGAGAGCGGCACAGCTTCGGGCTGCTGCCCAGAGCCTCGTCCACGGGCCAGAGTTGGACAAAGTCGGCAGTGCGGCCGGGAGACCCGCTGTCGGCTGTGACCTCTCCCACTTGACAACTGGCAGCGAGTGAAACAAGGACCGTTGCCAGTCAGGACTTGACTTCCCTCCAAGTGGCTTCACCGCCCACTTGGCAG